>QJNX01000211.1:0-109304 GCA_004155925.1 Monosporascus sp. MG133 | reverse complement strand
CCCCCACCAAAACCGGAACGCCGGGACATGATGTAGTCAAATAAGCAACACGGCCTCCCGCCCTTGCTCTCCTCTAGTTCTCTCACTTCGCCAATGCGATTCTTACTACGCCCGAGTCTATAACCTGGACCAGCGCTTGGTCAGGAACTCACGACTGCTTCGCCTTGTCCTCCTCCTTCGCGGCGGTGCTGGTGGGCTTGCGGGCGGCGGCGAGCCTGCGCTCCTCGGCGGCGACCATGTCCTTCCACAGGTCCTGGCCCTCGTACTCCTCCTTATGGATCTTCTTCTCGATGAGGTGCTTGTGCTCGGGGTCGTTGGGGTCGAGGACCATGACGGTCTCCCAGCGGCCGGTGCCGCGCTTGGCGTCGGCCGTCTCGAAGGCGGCGGTGGCGACGAGCACGGCGAGCGTGAGGCCCTGGGCGTAGACGCGGGCCTGCACGAGCTTCTGGGAGGTCGTCAGGAAGCGGTTGCGCCCGACGACCCAGAGCGCGAGCCCCATGGACGCCAGCCACGAGCCGAAGACGATGCTGTAGCGGTTCGTCCGGCCCCAGTCCCGCAGCTTCTCGAACTCGGTCTTCTGCGCCTCGAGCGCCTCGCGCGCCTGCTGCGCCTCGTCCTTGTAGAAGTTCATCGGGTTGTTGGCCAGGTGGAACGCGTTCGAGTGCCGCTCCGCGTTGACGATGGCCCCGAACGTGCCCGCCGACGTCACCAGGAACGACCGGAACGGCAGCGTCAGCGACCGGAACGCCGGGTATCGCCTCTGCGCCGCCACGACGCCCAGCAGCCCGATGCCCAGGCCCAGGCTGCCGCCGATGAATCCGCCGCGCAGCACCGCGTTGTAGTGCGCTCGCTCCTCTTCTTTCGAGACGACCTTCATGGTTGCGGCGGCTGTTGTTGCCTCTCTGGTCCCAGGGATGCGTGTGTGTGTGTGTGTGTGTTTGGGGATTAAGGTCTAAGGCGGTAGATAAGTCAATGTAGAAAGTAGGAGGCCGGGACTTTCAAGGGGGCCGGTTGAGGGCAAGTCTATGTCTATGACTGGCTGCGTGGTGGATGTGAACGTCGTCAGGATGATGATATCATTCCGCGGGATTAAGTCTCCAGGTTACACCAAGTTCCGCTGCTCAACTAAGTAAGAATTGTATAACTGAATCTGGGGTGTTTATTGCAGATTGCCGTGAACCGATGGCGCTTGAATGCTTAAGTATATTATAAAATAGTCAAAATTGCGGCTGAAATCCCAATGGCCGTAGGGCGCTGAGTCAATTGCTGATTAGGGGCACGATATTTCTTAGGAAGTTGTTACGATGCAAGATCGCAGCGGGAAATTTTACATGATGTAATCCATATTGGTGGTACGATGCCCGGCCCGTCGCTGTTTGAAAAGTTTGGCTCAGTAGGTACTTCGTACTTCGGCCTCTGCTGGGCAGCTAAAGTGGCCGCAGAGGCCGAGATATGTCCGTACCTGCCACGGCTGCCCTGCTTATCTAAGGGCTTGTGGTGCGGTCGAAGGTACCGAGCCACACTTGCCACAACGACTTTCCCGAACCCGCCACAATGGTTTGCTTCAAGCCACCGCCGACTCCCTCCGTTCGCCCAGCCTCGCTTCGAGGAAGAACCTGAAATCCAGTTTCCAATTTTTCGCTCGTTTGCTCGACGCCTCTTCGACCCATATTCGGCGTTTGAACCGCGCGCGGGTTTTTGGGAATTCTCGGAGCACTCCGAAAAATGAAGGCTGTCCCACGATCTCATGCCCCCTTTCGTAAGCAACCAGGGCGTTAGGCAAATCTACGTCGACACCCGCCCTCTTCCACTCTTCACACTTTTTGTCCTTGGATAAGGCCGGCTCCGTGCTCGCTGGAATTGTCGCCGGCTGAGAAACCACTCTGCATCGCTCAATCCCGGGAATATGGACGTGAGGTGGGTTGTCGACTGGTAGCCTTGACCGTCCCCATTGTCCTTGCTCGTCACCCCGCTACAAGGGCTTGTCCGAAGAGCCCGATATCAGACCATCTCAAGCGCTAAAGAACGGCAAAAACATTAATAACTGGGGCCAGTTATACTGAAATCGGTATGCCGAATACGACGGCGCGGTACCTCACAGGCATCATTTTTATTCGGCCTCCTACCAAGTACATAAATCCGCCGCAGAGCTGCCTACATGTTACCATGCATATTACCCAATACATATGTATGTGGTACACGCGAAATAGGCCCCGGTACTTCCCCTCGTGCGGAACCGCCCAAAGGAGCAGCCCCTCGCCTAATTACTTAGTAGAAGTTTTAAGGAACAACAGCTCCAGGAAGTGTGGAGCGCCTAGTCCTTCTTCCCGAAATTACGCCTACGACGCGGCATACGTAGCGTCCGCCTTACAGTACTAGTAGTTGCATATTAGCCACATCCGCCAGGCAAGGTCGCCGCTGACTTTGACGTCTTGCCTCCGTTGTTTGGATTACTGATCCGTTAGAACCTTAACGTTAGGCCGAGGTTTCACAAGAAACCCATCCGTCGCCGGCCAACAGCCGTGACACGATGGACATCGTTGCCCAAGTTGTCATACGGCTCGACAACCTTATACAGTAGGCAGTTTAGTGTAGACGGTATGGGGCCCGTTCTGGAAGCGGGGATGGTGGCTGTGACGACGGCGACAACGTAACCCAGTATAATCCCTTGGGCTCATACGTTAATACCGAAAGCCGAGTACCGGGCAGAGCCTGAAACCAATACTAATAAATATGTACGGTACTTACGACACTTTTCTACTGTACCCAGGCGCGGGACAGGATCCCACTAGTTTTAAGGCGCAGCTTTATTACTTTAAGAACAAGCCCGTTAGCGGCAACCAGAGGGGCGAGAGAACTCGGTGTGTACCAGAATCACAACCTTGGAAAGAGAACGTACGCCGGAGTCTCTTCTTGCTTATGAGACTCATCGCTGGTTTGTTTAGGACCATCTATTCGTCGTCAAAAACCTGATCTGTCTGGGCCAGTCAATGGCCTTTTCGAACCCCTTGAAAGTCGACATGAATGCAAGCCGGGACAAAATCCCTTCCCACCGGTAAACAGCCGGGCGGACTAAGCGTAGCCGACACCTTAGCTGCTGGGCGCACGAGTCAAGCGCCAGGAGGCCAACTCATGGAAATACTTCCATGAGCCAAATCCCGAAGGGTAGACATGGCTATAATGGAAGACAGAGAAGCCCATAGATGAGCCGGGGGATTCCATAAATAAACGCCACCGTGATAGATCGCAAGGAGACCGTAAGTGTGTCTAACATCATTCTTTTTTATAAACCAACCGATCACAGACACCCCTTTTTGCTTTTGCCACTAAAACCACAACGCCGAGCTGGCCAGGAAAAGAAACAAGAATAACAACCAACCCCAGGCCGTGAGGCAACCACATATAAACAATGTAAGTCGGCGCGCATGAGCACGCTAGACGTACACAGTCCGAGATCGTGCCGACGGCGTCGCTTCAATGTCAATAACTGACAGTGCGCCGACTGTCTTTTCCATCGCTACCCCGTAGCAGGGTCAGGGGCAGGCCTACACTCCGGGTAAACCAGTAGTCGAGCTCGACCACCCGCTGTCCGCCCCAAATGACAGGAATGTATGTAACTGGAAGTTGATGCATGATAAGTCTATCAAGGGTATACTGGGCAAAATGCCTGCTGCAAAAGCACAAACGCCGCCGCCGAGATGCCAGAAGGTAGAAATTTTCCGAGCCCAAGAGGTAGGAGAAGATCGTAAACGTGAGAGTAACGAAGGGTATCCAGTCTATGTCGAGAGCGTCTAAGTCGAAGATTAATGATGAAAGTCGAAACCAGCTTCGAGGGTGTGCCATGCTATGGAAAACTTTTCGGTGCGAAACTTTCGATCGGAACGCCGTCTTATATCTGCATCTCCTCGCCGATGCCAGGCAGTCCGTGGCTCAGATTGTTGAAGGACATCTGGCCACTAGCCATACCAGCTCTGAGGCTTGCTGCTTGTGCGGCGATCTCACAGGGCGTTGAGTGCTGCTTATGCTTTTGGGGTTGTTAGTAACATTTTCATGATCAGATGACGAAACTGAGACGCACATATTTCAACCCGTTCAAGTTCTTATATCGCTTATGGCAGTATTCGCACTTGTGTGGTTTCTCCTTCTCCATTCCCGTCTCGCCGGGATAAGGCGCAGAAGTCTCGGGATTGACGATCGAGAAGGTGCCATCCCCGTTCTCGTGCAGCTGCTGGTTCTGATGACCGTGTTGCTTGTGATATCTGTGCTAACTGTTAGCGACTTTACCGAGGCACGGGTGGTGAAACCCGAGAACCCATGCTCACTTCAATCCGTTTTGATTCTTGTAGGCCTTTTCGCACCCAATCACCGGGCACTTGAATGGTTTATCCTCTTCAGGCGGAATCATTATCGATCCCGGGTTGGCGATAGCCCTCTGCAGCGCCAAAATGTGGTTCGGATCGCTGATGTTCGGGAACTGACTCGCATCCAGACCGAATTGGGCCATTTGTTGTTGAAGGGCCCTCTGGTTCGCGGGACCGTCATTGGGGCTGTAGAGACTCTTGGCAGGGTTGTTGATAAAGTATTCCAAACCAGACGAATCCAAGGCTCCAAAATCCCCAATGTTCATGTCGTTGCCCATCGTAGACAATTCGTCGTCCATCCCATGGGTGGATAGGGTAGGCGTGTTGACTGATGATACAGTAGGATTATTCTGAAAACTGAAAGTATTTCCAGTCCCGGGAGTAGTAGGTTGGGAAGTTCGAAGGCCTTGGGCGGTGCTATTAAGCTGAAGCTGAGGTCTCTGCTGTTGTCCGAACATCTGACGAGTTTGCTGTATCGCTCTCTGAGTGCTGTCGTCCATTTCCATCGGG
Organism: Monosporascus sp. MG133; assembly: GCA_004155925.1. Taxonomy (NCBI): domain Eukaryota; kingdom Fungi; phylum Ascomycota; class Sordariomycetes; order Xylariales; genus Monosporascus; species Monosporascus sp. MG133. The sequence continues at coordinate 104,433 of QJNX01000211.1, read as the reverse complement.
CCGACTGCATCGTCCATTTCCATGTCCCCAAGCGCATCCATCTCATCGTTCGACTGCAAGTTAGCCAATTGCGACTGCTTCTGGGCGTTCGAGCCCATTGACGACTGCGCCTGTCCTCCCATCTGTATGTTGCTAAACCCGGTACCGCTTCCGTTCCTGTTCTGTTGACCAAATCCCATTTGCCCCTGGTTATGGAAACCCTGGGAGTTTTGCCTCCCGTTGCTAATCGCAGCCGAGGATAGAGACTGTCTACTCGTTGAAAGTCTATGCGGTACTTGCGCCCCAATAGGTGTTGGCATAGTGATACCGGACTGATTATTCTGCTGCGCATTGGGGCCTGTGTGCATAGTCTCATAGTGGCGCAAAAGATCATGGAAGGTCTCCAATTGCTGATTGCAGCACAGAAAGTTGCGCAGATAATCCGCTTCCATCTTAGGGATATATGAGTTAGAGTGGAAGGATGATGACTGTGGCGCGCCACTCCAGGGCGATGTACCCGCCATCATGAGGCTGTCGCGATAATTGTTAGCGCCGGCATTCGGAGTTTACTTTGGGCATTAAATGAGGTGTCTCAAACACGGATCGACGGAGGCTAATCGAAACACAATAGGAGGAAAATAAAACATTGGTGCGGAGAAAAACAGATGGGGGCTAGAAAACGCGTGGAATTGAGACATACTCGTCTTTGATGAAGCTGCCGACAGAAACGCCGCCCCAGCTCATACCGTTCATCAAGCTACCGGCCAAGCTCTCCCGCCGGCCGCGATTCGCCTGGTCGCGATTCGGGTTAATCATAGAGATAGGCTTGGGACCAGCACTGACGAAGGAGTCGCGGCGACCGCGGCCCAAGGCCGAGTCGAGCGCGGGGCCGGTTGTCATTTCGACGTCGTTGTCGTGGTCAAATCCGGGAACCGCAGCAGCGTTGCGATCTGTGCCTGGGATGTCGATCGCCGAAGTGAGACGTTCGTGAGTAATTGCCGCCTGCGGTGATGCGGAATAAGAAGTGCGGATACGTGGTGAGGCAATATCTACTGGCTTGCTGGAGGCGGCGGCGTCCGTGGTACCGAAACAAATATTGCGATCGAAGGATTGATCCACAGGTGTAGCGGGCTGCGGCGATGGCGATGGCGATGAGAGGGAATGTGAAGATGTGGGTGTTGGGACAGCGAGGTCTAACCCACCCGCAGGAGGAGAAGTAGTAGTGGTAGTAGTGGTAGAAGTAGTGGAAGAAGGAATAGAAGCCCAATATAATTTATTGGATGCAGCAGTATTGTGATTATTAGTATTGTCCTTCTCGGCGGCGCTGCGGCGAGTCGTAGGAGGCGGGTGGTTTGTACTAGTCACGGTGGATGCATTGGGCTGGGTACTCGTGGCTGTTGTACTCCCTGTACCCGCGAACCACCGCTCGAGAGTGCTCCTCCTCATAATTCCAGCCGAGTTGCGCTGTTGTGGGGCCGGGTTGTCGTGCCTAATTGGGAAATCGGTCCAGTACCAGGGATGCCGTTCCTAGGGACTGGGTAGGCCGCGGGTGTGTATGTATGTATGTAAAAAAGGAGGTACTGACGTGGATGTATGTAGTAATACTCAGTCGACCTACTTATATGTCGCGACACCACTCGGGGCGAGAAGTGAATAGAAACAAAAAAGAAGACGAAAGACAGTACCGACGCCACCAAACGAGCCGATTTCTAATATGAATGGCAGAAATGGGGGAAATGTTATGTGTGCGAGAAGAGAAGAGTGACGAGGGAGATGGAGGTAATGCAAGGTTGAAATAACCCTCCGGTTTTAATTACAATAACAGCTGTACTTCAGGTCGCCGCAGCCCTCAGACTGACAGAGTGACTGGGTCTGGGACGTAACCCTGTGCAGCTGTCCAATAAGGTTGGCAGATATCTTGGCGGATCTAGAGTACCTAATAAGTGGCTAACCGTAACGAAGTGAGTTGGTAGTGATGCAAGGCCGAAAGTCAGAAGCGACGTTGGAATCGGTGTGCGGGCGAACACAAGTGACCTATTTCAAATTCGTCGTCCTTCATGTGAGTATGAAAAGCTCGGGCTCGCTCTCAGTCGCAAGAATATGATCCGTGCTTGTTTTATAACTTATAAAGCAAGCATCAGAAGATGATCGTCCGGAGGGTATGTGTACGAGTCATATAGTCAGTAGATCGTCGTTGGAGGGGGAGAAGATGGGGTTGGGGAATTAGTCTATTCGATTCGTCAAGATATGTGTAGGTCGGCAGTAGAGAACGTCCCACCGAACTGGTAAATTATGATGACTTCGGCTGTCTGTTCCGAAGGCGTCGTCTGAAGTTTAAAATATCTCCTAGCACACGGCGCTGTATCTCGTCCAACCTGTAAGGCATAGACTTATAATATCGATTGTGACGAAAAATCGCGTATGGATGAAGGGGAAATGACGTTTAGGACGTGCAGTTGCAGCAAGCACCCACGATCCGTAACTCGATTTGTTACGTTTATCGGTAGCAGGCGTAAACTAGGAGAGATAGACAACATCCCGCTGCCAGTGTTTACAGATATATCGGTAAATGAGCAACTGTTGTTGCGGGATGGTGTTGGTGCGGGTATAATCCTTGTGTCCCATATGGAGCTAAGAGATATAATATTATTACCTGGTCCTTGTACAAACGTGGTTCATGACGACATAGCTTATGGCCAATAACTGGAACCGTCGTAACGCACACAGACTGCGTTTCAAGATGAACATTCACCGGAGGCTAGTAAGTACCTAGGTTAAGGCCTAGGTACCTAGTAGCACCACATGCTCGCACCTTTCCTATAACCTTAACCACTAGACAGTACCTACCCCCTATTCGCATCTACTACAGCATCTCTTGATTGTTGGAGCAACTGAGCACCGAGAATCATAGATCGGACAGTTCTCTATTCCCTAGCGAGAAGGTGTCGTCAGTGCACGCTGATCAGTGACGATAGGAAACGATCTCGATACGCAATTATGGGCGTACCTCCACCCTGATCTAAGAAGCACGAGCGGACCCATCTAGTGAGCGACAGGGACAGCCTGGTGAGGGAACGATCCAAAGAACATGGGACTTTCCGGTTTTCCATAAGAGCTCCGGGGTCTCTTGTTGCTGTCGTACGCAGCTCGCAAGAAACCTACCATATTCCCCCCTTCTTGCTCTGAGTCGCGTTTGAGGATATCTAACCATCTAAAACCGTCGAGCTTGTAAGGCACAGGGCTAATAAGGCGGTTGAGGTTACACTGCCAACGGGCAAATGCCCAGCCTGACAACCGGTTCAGGAAGTCTCAGGCGCTCGGATTTGCTGGAAATGCTGAGGTCGGTTCCACAGGGCCCCCATGGCGATTCGTTCGACGGTCTCTTGGCAATTCTTGCGTTGATCTGCATCTCATCTCCAAGCTCTTCAGCAGTGTCATAATTTGCGAAGGCTTGTGCGATTGTCGCATCGCATCGTCTTTGGAGTTGGAGTTGCAGGACGAATAATAATTAAGGGAGTCAGGAGCACTCACGCCCTAGAGGCTAGACGCAAGACATCATGCATAACACATAAATACCTACACATAATATACGAAGATGGCATACTCCACCCTATCCCAGCTGCATGTCTGATCTAGATACTACTAGGTAAGTAGATCCGCCATGAACCTCCGAAACTACCCCATCTAAAAGGTGGACAGGATGCCTAGGTACAACTCGCAACAACCGCCACAACAACACCAACAACAAACTATCACCGTCCGGTCCCATAGAACCGATTCTGCGCGACCTCGGCAACTACCCAAGCACTCATACATAAGACGGGCTTCTAGAAGCCATCTCAACAGAGAGCCAAGCAAGGCTACACTAGTCCCGGCGGCAAGTCGAGTGGCACTACTGTCTGTCCTTCCAAGAACGAACCAAGTGGTCCCTTTGGCACGCGACAGTGCTACTACCTGCTGCACGGGGGTATTACATATGTTATAATCCCGCTTTCATAGGCGCCGAATTATTCTCTAGTGTCCACGAAGTATCGTGACATGAAAGGCCCGTCATTTTCACACACGCATGTACTGTACGGATTGCGGGAACCGACAGCCGATGTATGACTGCGTGAGGTAACGCTGACTCGATGCGTGCTGAGGCTTATTCATCAGCGTTTATACAGAATCATATGCCGAAAGCCGGATGGTCGAATTGCTTGGCCATTGGGCTGATCCGCACCTCGGAGCAAACGAGATGCCTGGCAATCCGGGACGGAGCTGACTTCCAAGGGCTAGTGTTGCATAGTAGTGTTGCACTAAGGCCTCGCTGGGTGCTGCTTGCTTTGACTCATAACCTGCCGCCCCTCGAATCGTGCGTCTTGGTGGGGTTGGGCTGCCCACGTTGACCAGTGGCTGCTTGAGCTCCATAGTGGGAGAAATGGGGTCCACCCTCCACCGAGCCCTTCCATTCTGTCTGTCATCGATCCCAACAGGGACCGGACTCGTCGTACTTTGCCGCCTCTAGGTCAAGAGTGCTGCGTAACTCATCCCCGACATGTTGATTGCCTGGATATCTCATCCTACAGTAGTACGCATATATTCTGTTGAAAATGCGCGCTTACATGGACAATTGCGAAACGCAGGGTTGACCATTCTTCGACTAGGTAGAGTCCATGTTCAAAATCTACAATGGTGTTATGGGTAAGTCTTAAAAACACTGTCAGGTCTCTGCGCTAAGGTCCCACAGCGCTTTCCCATATCGGGCTAAAAGATTTGCTTACATAATCTACTGCCTTCCATTGACAAAATGGTTTTATTTATATACAGCGCTTGCAATCGTTATTACGTACCTTTATTTAACTGCCGACGTCTAAATATTTGAAATGCTGCCAATCTTGACTTCAGTGTTCTGGTTGCCATTTACCTGCCGTTAACCCATGTAAAAGCTGCACCTAATTTGTATGGCGTGGCTACTAGCGCGGCCCACAGCTACATCGCAGTGTTTTAAAAGCTTTGCCCGATACCATAGTAGGTTAAAGCTCGCAGCGCAGCGGAAACCGCAAGTGGTTCTGTTATGTAATCTGCTTCCTTTTTGGGCAACCGACCGCATGGCAACATGGGGGAGCCCATGCTTGTGTGGTATTCTCAGCTCCATCTCCCACTCTACGCCTTGAGCCTCACCTTGCCCACCCGAGAACTGGAGTATAGCCCCGGTACGTAGCCTGAAAATGATCGCCGGGGTCTCTGGCCTCGTGTCGGTATATTAGGCGGATAAAGTTGCGAGGGCTTGTAACTGGGTAGCACGAACGTGGGATTATGTACACCGGGTCCGACGACCAAAGCCAGCTAACCACGCGACAGGAACTGGGATGCATCACGTATCACCCTTGGCCAACCGGGCGAATAGGTATGTGGTATAATGGAGCGAAGGAGAGCACGGAGATCGCGATACTGCGGACAGGCATAAACAGCAGTTCAGAGAAGGGTCGTCCGATAGTAGCCCTCTGCTGTACGACTAAGATCGCTCTAGCCCGTGCCACATCTCCGGCTAATGTCGTTTGACTCGTCTCGCCAGCCACCAGCCACCTTCGGTATCGTATCACTCCTCGGTACCCACATACATAGATACGCAGCTTTATAGTAATATGATTATTCATTTATATCGACGCAATGACGGAAACGACCTCTCGGGGTTATATTTGCCTGTGCTGGTTTCGGTCAACAGCGCGGATTCTTCACATGCTCTGGAGTAACTAACTAGCAAGCCGTGATCCGAGGTCAATTCAAAGTCAGCTGGGTTTTCTATCCCTCGTATAGGAGACAAGAACAGCTTTGCCTTGAGCCGATTGGCCGGTTTAGCCTTGTCTGGACTTCGTCAGCCTCGCCGTTCGATCCAGCGTGGCGGGAAAACTTGGATCCCGTGATTTTAATCACTTCGTAAGGACACATAAACATTCGAGAACGGGCCGAAAGATGGCGACTCTCAAGCGCGAATGAACCCCAAGCGTGACGCGCAAGCGACTCGGACCCGGGTCCTATCGCCACCGAAAACGATACAGCTATTACGTACATACGTATCATCTCTCGATCAGGAGATGATTCACCCCATCTTCGCCCCGCCTGTGATATATCGAGTAACTCGGGGACTCCGGAGCCTTCATTGGCCTGCTTAGAAATTCGAGATGCCCTGCGTGGGAGGGCTGGAGACGCAGAGCACACCGCCGTCGGAGACGCTGCTCGGAGTCCCCTCTCAATTTCACTCACCGCCCTTCATTCCGACCACGTGCGAGGTGCCACGGCGCACGACAGCCACTTGCTTGTACGCCCCTCCTCAGTAATGCATATTATCCCGCACGTCAATGCATCTGTCCAGTCCACTTAAGCGTGCCGCCTCTTGTGCTGGACCCTGAATCTTGGCACTTTCCCAGAGAAGGGGGACGCTTGCCCCCCACTCGTCCTAGCGCCAGCCGGGGGGATCGAGGGGCCCCTTGTCTCGCCTAACGCTAATGCTTCCAGAATACTTCCAAAATCGTCATAGGTCCGGCAATCTGGGCCTCGTGGCCGATGTCGGTACCGCATACGGAAGGTTGCGATAGTTCACATCGTGTTACCAACGGACCACGGCTAGTATGGGAGGCTTTTTGTATTAACCGCCTTATAGCAGCGCAGAGATTCCTCATGCCGTTGCCGTAGATCTTATTTCTACAATAAGGGCTTGATTTACCTTGTGCTTCCGTACGTGAGATAGACATCAACCGAGCTAACCTCTGGAAAATAGATCAAATATAGTCTTGTGGACACGCCTGTGTGATCAGCATAACTCGCTTCGGTTCACTGTCTACGTAGTACCTGGCCTGCCCGGGGGGGAGGAGTACTCGGGGCATTCGATCGGGATCCAATAAACCCGCCAGTATTACTACGCTCCCGTGGACGAAAGTCACCAGCTCCATCCAGTGCCCTGGCCCTCTCGTGATGTAACGTGCAGCACGAAGTTGGCCACTCAGCTAGTTATTGACTTTCGAGTGCCGAACTCACAGGTATGGATGCATGCCCTCAAACCAGCCGTGCTACCCGTAGTTCTCTCGTGTGACCGCAAACTCCCTCGACAAAGCCGACGAACGACTCGTCACGAGACACATAGGCGGCTAAGTAAGCGCCGGGGGCGGGAACCTCTGGGGCATGAGGCGTGCATCCAGCTGAAGCGCAGCCCGTGTACGCGGCGGAGCTAAATGGCGCCTCGCGTAGATATCCATACGCGCAGTCCCGCAACGTCATCCCATGTCCTGCGCTCTAGTATCGGGGGCTATTCGTATTGATGGGTGAGGAGCGACACCGCGGCATGAGCCCTTAATGCATATGTGTAGATGCTCCTCCGAGGGAAGCCTAGATAACGAATAGATCCCGCCACCCAGGGATCGAAGCAGACTCGCCCTCGAAGCAGTCCGAAACTATAACAAGCACGGACAGGCGCGCCACCGGGGCTCAGAGCCGTCCCCCGGACATGAAAGTAGGTGTAAGGATGTCTGCCGGGTCACGGGGATAGAGAATGCACTACATACGTAGTTAAGCAAGTCCAGCCCAGGTTCGTCTCGACTGAGCCCTGTAGGTTTCCACCCCCCCGGATAAGCGATAGGAATACGGGATCAACACATGCCCACGGTACCACGCCTACGCCAACTTGTAAGCTAAGTTGGAAATGACGAGATATGTAGGGGACTGGCTGAATGTCGAGATGTTCGAATGCCCGTGGAAGGTCTCGTCTGCTGATCTGCCTCGTTTCGATATATTTAGAGTTCAGTGAAATGTACGTCGATTAGGGATGGGGTCAGGGTAGAATTAATCCCTTCTCCGTCATGGCCAACGTGGATGAGTGCCTGGTATAGGAGCAACCTTCTTGGTAGCTAAGGACGCAACAATTAAGAACCATAGCCGCCTTAGATCCCATCTCTAAGGTAGACGACGCCGAGGAGGCACTTTGGAAGGCATCCCTTAGGAGAACTATAGAGAGTGGATTTTAACGCAAAGGCCCATACGACACACGTAACTGTCCAAACGAAGGGGTATCCGGAAATGGTATTGTATCTGTTGATAAGAACTCAATTGCATAAGTGCTCCATCAACCTCTAAGCTCAGCAATAGAATAACGCCGCCAGCCCTTAAAGACAAATATACCACCCTCCGGAACACATGAGTACGGCTCCAGCTATACAAGCCGCTTGTAACGCCAAAGCCATGCTGCGAAGTCAAGATAGTCCCACTTGAGTATGATACTGCCATCTGACGCCTGATAACCCTCCCAGCCCGTATGCAATGCAACTGCCTCCTAGGTGTCTATCCCGTATGGATGAGACACGCAGAGAATCATGTTGGTTACTTCGCGTAGGAAGCATTTGTGAATTCGTCCAAGAACCCCGTCTTCGTCCTTCGTATCGTACACAAGAGCTGTAGGGACTCCTAGATGCCCTTGAGATAGCCGCTAGAGGAAATAAACCTGATGACCGAAACAATGGAGCCCGCTATTTACGGCTGCTCGTTAACCGTATTTGAAATCAAGCAAGGTCCATACCCTCTGAATCATCCATGTCCGAAGGTAATGCTTGTGTTCGATCACTGCCGATACTATCTTTTCGCGCAATACAACTATCGTAGCGACCGCGATAGCCATCGACGTATTCGAGCTCGTCGCCTCCGATGACTCGGCCTTCCATATCGATCTCCTGCGATAGTTCGACTAGGGCTGAACGCGGTAGACGCAGGAAGTCTTCGGTCCGTACAATGCGCCCCCAGTGTGCGAGACAGAATGCGGCGGCTCTCTTGCGAAGCCACTCTTCGTTCGCAAGGCCGGCACAATACCAGATTATGCAGGCATGCTCAACATCAAGTTCTTTGGACAGACGGTTAACGCAGAGAAGCCGTAAGTGCGGGATGTTGTAAATGTTCGACATCACTAGGAGGCCAGCGACATCCGAGAGCTCGGTCACGCCATCATCGGCATGGATGCTATCCGTGTAGAGGTAGTAAAGAAACGCCTTGACGACAGAGTACGGTTCCGGGATGTGCATCTTCTTTGTATGGAACTCAGCCATCTGAGCGTTGTATAGGCGTGCGAAGTGTGGCCAGCGCGCCTGCAGAATGAGCTTATGGACATGGATCGGGGGAGAGGTCGGTGCATCAGGCGCGAGCCAGTTCTGGTCGGGGGAAGCTTCACCGGCACGGATAAGACCCGAGCTCGTGCCGTCTTCATCCTCGGCATCATCTGCATGGGCCGTAATAATAAAGTCAGTCCCACTGCCCGTCTCGGGTGGTTGGTTGAATAGTTTCGCAAGGTCAAGGCCAAGACCCTTGGATGGCTGCTCCCGAGCTCGTGTGTTGTGGGAGGGCCTGGTCTGATTTCGGGGTTCAGGGTCGAAATTGTTCCCGAGGAAACCGTAACGCCGTAGATCAATCTCCATGATATCGCTCAGATACTCCTCGAACCCATTGGACGCAACATCATTGGCTGCGTCAGTAGGACAGCCCAACAACCAGGCCTTAGTGCCATCCTCATTCATAGTGCAATAATGCCACCGATATCCCGGTTTGAATATCTCACGACCTTCGGCCAGTTTCTGCCAGCGAAGTGCTACAAGATCAAGTGCCGACAGTGAGCATTCTTTGGAAGTAATCGTCGCGGCGGGCGTGACAAAGTCGAGTAGCGTGCCGGAAGAATAAACATGGAAGTGAATCCCGGAACCCTGCGACGGCACATTGCTCCCAGAAACGAACTTCAGGGCGGATATTGAGCCGGGGGCCATGGGCGCATAGGTCTTTAACTGGAAAGAAGGAGTGTTGACCTGGGCCGTACGAGAGTTGGCAGCATATCCCGAGGCACCGATCACTGCTGGTGGTCCCATCGAGTAAGGGACTCGTGGCGAACCGCCGACGCGGTGGATCCCAGCGTGTCTATCTGAGGCCGATCCGATTTGAGGGGGAGACTCGAACGCCGGGCTTCCTTTGAGATCGAGCCACCATAGATCCCCTATCTTATCCATGTCCTCACTTAGACCTCCAAATACCCAGACACGATTATCCCTATAATCGTTAAAAGAATGCTCTCAGTAAAGGACCACAGACCACATACCAGATATACGCCGAATGGTCGAATCGACCCACAAAACGCCATGATCTTGACCAGGTATACGTCTTCAAATCCAGATAACAGATATCATCTAAGACATAGTTATCGTGCCCAGTGATGCCACCAACGATGAACAGTTTGTCCTCGTGTAAGACCGCGGCGTGGCGAGCTCGACCCTTGGGAATGGGCCCGTGGACTTGTGGCTGGGTCCAATGGGCAGTCTTCAAGTCGAAGATTATCAGATCTGAGAGATACGTCCTGTGCTCGTTCTCGCCTCCGAACACCAGAAGCTTGTCACCCTCGTATAACGTCGCCGTGTGACCTGACACAACTGGTTAGAAAGGGTTGCACACGGTTGTACAAGAAATTGAAATGCGCCTACCCATTCGTACGCCGGGAATATCGCCGTAGTTGTCAACTAGGCTCCATTGGTGACTGACGAGGTCCAACTTCAACACATGATTGTATACTTCGTCGGTGTACTGGTCGAAGCCACCAAATGCATATATCTGATTGTTTCCACAGTATGTAACCGAGGCATTGACCAAGCAAGCAGGCCGTTGGCCGAGAGTTCGAGTGACCTTAGGACGGTAGCCATCCATCATGCCCCTGTTCTTCATAGGGGAATTGGGCATAACGAAGGTGTTGTTGGAGGACGATGCGGACGCCGGGTTCGCAGCACTAGACGGGGCTGGAGGTAGCAGGGGCGGTCCCTGAGGTGCACCCAAGTTGACAGGGCCCCCAAAGAGACTGTAGCTGGGGCCGGCCGGAGTCGATGGTTGGGCCATATCGTGTCGTCGATGATGGGAGTTATGATATTGCCGACACAGTCAAGGAAGTTGCCTTGTGGGCAAAGCACCAAGGGTCTGATGGTGGGGTTCAATGGTGTCTCGAGTTCGTTCTATCGATCGTTCGTTATTTAGACGTCCCTAGCCATATGCAGGGTGGATCTAAGGCGGCTAGCTCGATCCGATGGAGAAAGATATCGATGGCAGTTGAAAGAGAGCAGTATCCTCGGTTCAATCGTAAGCCTGAACAAAGATGAGAGATCCAGAGAGGTTGATAGATCGCTGCCAACTTCAGACAACCTTGGAGTTCGTGGTCCGACGTCTCCCCTGGATGTCGAAGATGTCAATTGCTAAGAACAGGTTAGGCTCGATAGATCCATGTGATTCAGGCCTGGTCGGGTCTGGATCTTGAACGAGAAAGGAAGTTGGAAGGGGACGACGAAAGGCCGCCGGTCTTGGCACAGACAGGCCTCAGCAGGCTCAGCCCTCGCCCGACAACTTATCGCTTATCGTTCTTTATCTGATAAAGGAGCACAGACCGCCTGGGTACTTTTTGACTAAGCCCCGTGAAATTATGAAATTACGAAATTAGGTGGAAGAGCCCGTGCTGAGGAAAACTGGAGCTTTTTGGGAGGCGCAACGGTTGCCCTGCACGACGGGAAGCTCCCCACCCAAGTCAACATCTCGCATAAAGGCTGCAAGTGAGTTGGACATTCTTCGAATTCTCTCCCTCTCTCTTATTTCTCATGCTTCCCTCAATTCCTCACATCCGTCTCCCTCACAATAATACTCTCTCTTCGCCGCTTAGCCTAAAAAGCTATCATCAAACAACCGCCTTCCACGAGCAATACTTTGAAGTCCACTAGATCTTATCGCTGTCCACAGCCATCTGATCGCCCTCCGACTGAAAGGCATTCTTTGTGGAGGCACCACTTCGATATATCGAACACATAACGACGATTGTTACTAACCCATATTAAAATTCCAGGAACCTTTAGCTAGAGTCTCTTGGAGCCTGTTCGATCCTTCGAAGCTTGCTCTCACTCTCACAACTCCCCCCAAGACATTGACTTGTCATTCGTCGGAGTTAACTCCTATAGATACTGTCCACACCCTAGATCCATCACGCTAGACAATATGGCATCAGCTGCAGTATCAACACCTATTAAGTCCCATAAGGGACTCTTCTCCTCCCGTACCGCTGGCGGACGGATGCCCCTGACCCCATCGCCCCGTCAACGTACAAGCACCGCCGCTGTACCCCTGAACCTGGACTCCTCGCCTTTCACGCCCGAGAAGCACTCGTCCAGTCGCGAGGCTGGTCGGCCATCCGGCAAGTCGGTGTATGGGGGAACCCTCTTCAAGTCAAACTCGAAGTCAAACTCGAGATCTACCTCGCACCGCGATTCGCCCAAGTCCAACATCGCGCGCAGTGTCTCTACTCCCCGCAAGGCTCTCGAGCTTGGTGTGTCAGACTTCACTCTTGTTGGCACCGGAAACACGAAGGAGTCGTCGAGTCCTAAGCCCAAGAAGGTCTCTCAAAGACAAAAGTCAAGCAAGACCACTATTACCTATGCTGCCGACCGATTCATCCCCAACCGCAGCAACAGTTCGGCGATTGCCAACGTCGGCTCCGGAAAGCTCGACGTCCAGGACAAGCAGCGGCCCAAGTCTAGCAATGGCGAGGGATCAAGGGTCCTGAACTCGGCTACCGATGACGCCATCGCCGCCCTGGAGGATCTCAACATCGACGACGACGACGACAACGCCACTTACTCGCGTCCCTCACCCAACAGTGTCGCGTACCAAGACTCTCTGGCCGACGCATGCGGCGTGAACCTCAACACCCGGATCCTCCAATTCAAGCCCGCGCCCCCGGAGTCGTCGAAGCCTATTGATCTTCGTCAACAGTACAACCGACCCTTGAAGCCGGCCAACGCTAGCTCGGCTCAGTTCAGACGCCGCATTGCCACGGCTCCCGAGCGAGTGCTTGATGCTCCCGGATTGATCGACGACTACTATCTCAACCTCCTAGACTGGAGTACCGGAAACCAGGTCGCTATTGGTCTCGAGCGGAACGTCTACGTATGGTCCGCCGACGAGGGCAGCGTAAGCTGCTTGATGGAGACCAGCCCGGATACCTATGTCAGCAGTGTTAAGTGGTCTGGTGACGGTGCCTACGTCGGCGTTGGTCTTGGAACCGGTGAGGTTCAGATCTGGGATGTCTCGGAAGGCATTAAGGTCCGAAGCATGTTCGGTCATGACACGCGTGTCGGCGTGATGGGCTGGAACAAGCACCTGTTGTCGACGGGTGCCAGGAGCGGCCTCGTATTCAACCATGACGTCCGTATTGCCGAACACAAGGTTGCCGAGCTCGTCTCCCATACGTCGGAGGTTTGCGGTCTCGAGTGGCGCTCGGACGGCGCTCAGCTCGCAACCGGTGGCAACGACAACCTTGTCTCTATCTGGGACGCTCGCTCCCTAGCTGTCCCCAAGTTCACCAAGACCAACCACAAGGCCGCCGTCAAGGCTCTTGCCTGGTGCCCATGGAACATGAACTTGCTCGCCACCGGTGGTGGCTCATACGACCGTCACATCCACTTCTGGAACACCACCTCCGGTGCCCGAGTCAACAGCATCGACACTGGCTCTCAAGTTACCAGCCTTCGTTGGAGCACCAGCTACCGCGAAATTGTCAGCTCGAGCGGCTTCCCGGACAACTCCTTGAGCATCTGGAGCTACCCCACCCTCGTCCGCAACGTCGAGATTCCCGCCCATGAGAGCAGAGTTCTGCACAGCTGCCTCAGCCCAGACGGACAAATGCTTGCGACAGCAGGTGAGTAGATGGAACTATCTATTGCATTTCATTCTGATACTAACTTCTGTACTTAGCTGCCGACGAAAGCTTGAAGTTCTGGAAGATCTTCGAGAAAAAGGCGGGCGCTTCGGCAGGCGTCGGCACCAGCGGATCTTCCGCCAAGGCACAGATGGCCAAGCAGATGACTATTCGGTAAAGCACCACCCGCGCGCCTGACAAGTGTCAGGATGGTCGTCATCAACAGTAGGTATTGCAAGGTTCCATTAAGGTATCTCTGGTACTGCGGTTTGATGTCCTTTCAGCGCGGCGTTGGGCGTTCTCTTTAGGCCCTAGGTTAAGGGGAAACGGATAGCCTATGCGCAACGAGTTGGCCACGAGTTACGATAAATGCCATGCCACGGAAGGATCATCATAGAATGGAGTCTGCTAAATTATTGTGTATAAATATTGCTGGAGAGAGTGGCTTGGGGAAATCGGCTGATGTGGCTTGATGTCCATTCGCAGGTGGGGGAAAGAATTGCTTAGTCAACATATCGACCAACAATTGATATGACATTGACTGTTTTTTAAAGATGCATGTTACTGTATTCAAGCCTTTGACTTGGCAATGATTTCTGAGGGGTAAGCTGTAAAGGCCGACTGGGGCGCTTACGCCATAGCATACTAAATATTCGCATTTCTATCGGAGCAGACGCGTAGCATGATCAAGGACATACTAAGAGATGTCTTTACGCCCTACGAAGTGCATACTAAGAGATGTCTTTGCGCCCTACGAAGTACATACACGAAACCTTGTCCGAACTGGAAAGGGCTTGATGTTATCCCTCAATTATTCTCGTCGCTGCCGGCCGCCTCACTGGATTGTCATCTATGCCAGAGAGCTAGTATTCTCAAATAGGAATATTGAATCCGGCCGTTAGCAGTATCAACGATCTCTCGCCATGTCTTTCACAGAGATTCCAATCCTGGATCTGGCCTTGGCCGACGACCCCGAAACCAAGCCCCAGTTCCTCGCTGATCTATGCCACGCGCTGATGGAGGTGGGCTTCCTCTACCTCAAGAATGTGGGGATCCCCGATGCCCTTTTCGAGCAGGTCATAAACGAGGGCAAGGCGTTCTTCAACATCCCCCGGGAGGAGAAGTAAGTGTGCGCGTCTTTTTTCTTAATTATTTGGGATTCTCCCGGGGTCCCAAGTGCCATCAAGAGCCCGAGTACCAAGCTCGCGGGCCAGTTCGTCACATGTGATTGGAGACATCGGACGAAAAAGCTGCAAACTACCTACCCTGAAGAGAAATCTGAGAAGAAATAAGGAGGCTCATCATCCCATGTGCACGTGCAGACTCAAGATCGAGATGAAGAACGCGCCCTCGTTCCTCGGCTACTCCCAGCTCTCGGCCGAGATCACGGCCGGCGCCATCGACCACCGCGAGCAGATCGACCTGTCGACGGAGCACCCTCTGCCGGGTCCCAACGCGCCGGCGCACCACAACCTCCTCGCGCCCAACCAGTGGCCGTCCCCCGCCGTCCTGCCCAACTTCCGCCCCGTCTTCACCGAGTACATGGAGAGGATGGGCGCGGTGTCCATCCGGTTCACGTCGCTGATCGCCGAAGCTGTCGGGCTGCCCCCGCGCGCCTTCGACAAGTACTTCGACCAGCCGCGCCAGCAGCACAAGCTCAAGGTGGTCAAGTACCCGGACGCGGCGGAGCTGGGGCTCCCAGCGGACGGGGAAGAGGGCCGCCATCAGGGCGTCGGCCCCCATAAGGACAGCATGCTAACGAGCTACCTGCTGCAGGCGAGTCCGCACCGTGGACTGCAGGCGCAGAACGCGCGCGGCGCGTGGGTCGACTGCCCGCCGGTTGCGGGCACGCTCGTCGTGGCCATCGGGCAGGGGCTCGAGGCGCTGACGCAGGGCGCGTGTCGCGCGACGACGCACCGCGTGCTGTCGCCGGCCGCGGGCTCGGGCCCGCGCTTCAGCATCCCCTTCTTCCAGGGCGTCCGCGGTGACGCCACGTTCGAGGATCTCGAGACCGTGGGCGTCGGCCGCGTCCCCGACGAGGTGCGCGAGCTGCGCCGGCGCATCGACGGCACGCTCGGGAACGGCGGCGACGCCGTCGAGTTCACGTTCCGCACCGGCGCCGCGAACGGCGGCGCCCGCACCCTCGGCGAGGCCACCCTGCGGAACCGCGTCAAGAGCCACCCAGACGTCGGCGAGCGGTGGTACCCGGAGATCCTAAGGGATATCCGCGAGCAGCAGGCGCGAGAGGGACGCGAGAAGAAGGCGCAGGACGCGAGTCGGCAGGGTGGCGACCCTGTTGACGTTAGTAGCAGACCGACCCAAGCGGTCGAGGCACATTGAATAATTACGAGGCTGAGGCGCTAGTTTAACGTAATATTCATTTGCTCGTTGACTTCTATAAGACCCTGATATCACATACTGAAGCATATATGGCTAAAGAAGAAGATATTATTAGGTTGACTTCTGAAGAGATCCTGTCTACTATGGCATCAGGCATAATTTTTGAAACATTGTCAGGTAGCTGCGGGTCGCGCTAGTAGCTACGCCAGCCAAATTAGGTGTAGCTTTTATATGGGTTAACCATTGATACATGACAATAATTGCAGCCATTTGTAACCCTTATAGAAGCCCGAATTTGAAGCTTTTGACGCGTTGCAACTAGCATATTCATTGCAAAATAAAAGCCTGGGAAGCGGTCCCTAAAAAGTGGTTATTAAATTTGATCAAGGAAATGCCTACGCGTTGTCAGGTTGTTATCGACGTTCAGGGCGGTCATACAAGACATTAGACTATATATTCTGTATCATCCCATAAGTTGCCTCATTAAAATCAGGCCCTTTTTTGAGGTTGTGGCTGCGCCTGCGGCGCAGCTGTGGCTAGGCTTTTCAAAAACCTGTAGCTCCAAGTCCCGACCCATAAAAGACCCATAAAAAGACCCACAAAAAGCACAAATCTTAAGAAAGGGCCTGATGGCAAGTTGTGATTTTTTGGCTCCGTTCTGCACATCCTCATACAAAATTTCGAAAATCTAACTTGGAAACTGGTAAATATACCAGCAATAAAAAATTATTATAAAATAACAAAAATTATAATTAGATATAAATTTAAAGGGCCTTTTAACCGTATATATATAACTTTCCAAATAGGGCTGGTTTAGCGGAGATATTAAAGAAACAAATCAAAAATTCCCGTTCTGCATATCCCCCCTAACCGTAACGCCCTTATGGCTGCGACAACGTAACTACCGCATGTATCATTTCGCCATAGGCCTTCCAAGGGTAATTCAGTATGGGAGAAGCCCGTCCAGCTATTCTTTTATCCGTACGGATTATGGTTATTACGTCGTAGTAAAGAGGGCGTTCCGATTAATCAAATCCGGAACCTTTTCGGGGTTACGACGTAACAACCATAACCTGTCAGATATAGGGGACATCAATTGTGTTGTATTAGATCGCTAGTTGCGTGCGCTCTCGCAACGCGTACTGATCCTTGAAGTAATTTAGCCCCGGAACATATATGTTCCGATCAGAGGGATCTCTCCGTATATGGGGTGCTAGCGCACCCCTACTAGCTGACATACCCCCTCAACGCCTTGACGCAGTTATGGCGTTAATCGTTACACTTTATCGCTTCCTAAAGCCACAGCCTTCCATTTTACCTCTCCTCCGGCGATTAAATCCTTCTGATTAGTTAATTCCTCCTTTAAAATAACTTTTAAAGTTTTCCTCCGTTGGTTTAAAGCTTTTATAATATTTACTAATCCTAGCTATTTTTTGAAATGCTTAAAAATTTTTCGTAACAGGGTTTTAATTAATCCATCCGTTAATATGTTACCTATAAGTATATAATTTACTTTAATTAGGTCCTTTTTTGTTACTTCTTACAGCTAATAGTTATATATATTTACGTACCGTAATTTTATTTGCAAAAATACGATATCGGCGTTAATAAGCCGTATAGTTTGTTAATTATCGTATTATATATTTAATAATTCCGTATTTAAGGTAATTCTTAATTTTTTAATTAATTAAAAGCTAAATAAGGCTTTTTTTATAGCTTACGTAAGGAATAATAATTCTGCTTCGGTTATGGAAGTAGTTATTATGTTTTATTTATTCGTCCGTTATTTTATTATTTCTTTAAATAACTTTATAACGTAAGCTTAGGAACTTTTTCGATCGATCGTATTATCCGTAAAAAAGGCGTTACTTTAGGTATTTAGCGAATCCGTACCCCCGAATTATAACGTTAACGTTTTGGTACCGATTAGGTATAATATGATTCAATTAGTAGCTTTATAATATATATCGTTAGGGTTTAGGTTAAATCGGGCAAGTCGGGATATAGCAAAGGATATATCGGGTCGCGTATTAATTGTTACGTAAAAGATGGAACCGATTTTTTTTTGGTATTTATTAACAAAGCTTAAATGGGCCAGATTAGGATTCGGTAATAATTTAATGCCCGTTATAAGTATATCTAAAAGGTTATTTAAATTTTTTTTAGGGATTAAGTTAATTAACTTATTTATAAAATCGAATTAAGATAGCCAGATTTTTTTTTCGGTTTTATTTTTAATTATTTCGATATTAAGGAATTATTATAAGTTTTTACCCCTTATAAGGGTATATCGTTTCTGTATTTGTTAAATTAATTAATTAACGAAACCTTAATTTTTTTTACGATATATTATAATAATATCGTCCATAAAGAAAAAGATAAGTACCTTTTAACGAATAAAGTAATAAGGTTCGTAAGAAATAAGGTTAAATTCTAACTTTTTAAGCGTTCCGGTAAAGTTTTTCTGTTATAATAAAGGTAACTTTTTTAATCTATATAAAACCTTTTTAATTAGGAAAATTTTGTTACGTTGCGGGTATCCTGGGGGCGTTTTTATGTATATTTCGTAAGGTACGTTAACGTTTACGAAGGTATTTATAACGTTATATTATTTAAGTTTTAAGTCGAACTTAGCCGTTATAATAATCAAAGTTCGAAACGATTTTTTAACGAAGGTAAATACGTATATATTATTATAAGCGTTTTTAAGCTATTAATTATTTCGTACGACGAAACGAACCTTGTATTTTTAAAGCCAGCTATACTTATTAAATTTATAAATATATACTTACATATATTTTAAAACCTGTTTTCTTTTAGCCGAAAATTAATTAATAGTTTTCCAGAACTGCATTTTTTTATGGTTTTGTAAATAAACTTTTTCGGTTTCGCAAAATATCTTTCCTAGCGGGTATATATTTAGCTTTTTATGGTTTCGTAACGGTAATAATAAGTTACGTTTATATACCCGATTTTACGATTTAAATACCTTTTTGTATAACAAAATATTATAACCTTTCCGATTAGGATGGCGCGTATTTCGGGTAATTAACTTCCTTAAACTTTCGCAATTTACCGGCCGGTTATCGTACGTATTTATAAAAAGGGTTAAACGTTCTGTATTAAATGCGGCTTTTTATACCCTATATTCGTTTCGGATAATACCATTTTGGTACGGAGTATACGGGGGGCCTCCGCCTATTACCCGTAAGGTGCTTTCGTTTTTTACCGTTACTTTAAGTTAAATAATATAAGGGGAAACTAGGGCTACTTTTATAGTTTCCGTCGGCGTAATGATCGTAATAATTATAAGGGCAGACGTTAACGGCGGTGATGGTCCAGGGGACGGTAATAGTTCGAATATAACGGTCGTATAGGGGTGATTAGTTCCTTGCAAACAGGTTTGTTCTTTTTTATTCCGTACGTCTTTTATGCTGGTACCTTTTTGGAGCTATTCCTTTTATTTAGCCGGTAACCGAATTGTTCCGTTCAGGTTTTCGTTTTCTTTTTGTATATGTATTAAATGGCTATTAGCCTAATTAAGTATTTTTACTTATCGGAATAGCTTTTATAACTTTTTTTTTGTAACGTATAAAAGGTCGTCTTTTAAGTTTTTGATATTATCTAAAAAGGTAATTTTTTCGTTAAACTGTACGTTTCGAATAATAATAATTTTATTAATTAATAGGTTCCAGATTTCGTAAATATTTATAAATCGGTAACCGATAAGGTAGCTAATTTATACTTTGAGATTTAACTTTTAAAGTCTTTATTCTTTTTTTATAACGGCAGCTATTATAACGTAAGCTATATAACCGTATATTTGCAGGTGGGCCTATTAAGGCTTCTGATTAAATATTGTAACGTTATTTTTGTACGTTAGGTAAGTATAATAAACCTCGTATAAGCTTTGCCAAAAAAGAGTGTATTTGGGGGTACGGTTGTACAAATAAACTATAGCTTTAAAGATGTATACGATCAGAAACGAGGGTAACTTAGCGCCATTTCGTATCGTAATCACCTTTTCCTTAATTATACCCTTTAAGTATTTTGCACCTCCGTTTTAAGCCTAGGTATACGGTATTAAGGGTTTAAGTTTAATACTGAAAGGAAGCAATTAAAGCATATTCCGGAGCTGATGGTTTTTTAGGATCTCGTTATTACATTCGAATATTTATAAAAATACCTTATTTTGGTTCTTTAGGATTTTTAAAAGGTATCGAAACGCTATAATTAATATATCCTATTTTCGATTTTTAAGGTAAATATCCCAAATAAAACCTAAATATCTGTCGGTTGTAAATATAACGTATTTGTACCCTTTAAAGTCCTTTTCGAAATTTATAAAGTCGATAACGATTCGTTATCCTGATCGGGACGCTTCTTTTTTTAATTCGCGGCGTATTTATTTTTTAGCCTTCGCTTTACCGCATACTTAGTATTCGACTGTTATAAAACCTTTTAAGCGGACTTTTTTCGTATGGGACTATAGTTGGACGATTACTTTAGGGCCTAGATAACTTAATCGCAGGTGTTATATAGTACCGTTACCTATACGTAACGGTTTTTTCGTCCAAAAGTTAATATTTCGTTTATAAGTTACCAGGGCTGCATAAGGTATTATTACGTTAATGTTTTCGATAACGAACTAATTAAACTTATTTGTTAACGTCGCAACCACTTAATTATACTTATTTCGAATGCAATTATTAATTTTCTTATTATCCTATTAATAACTTTTTTTTCGAAATTATCGGAATAATACCAGGTTATAAACGAAGTTCTTATAATGGGTTATGTTATATAAACGTAACGCTTTTAGGCCGTTAGGGTTTTAAAATAATATATTTACTTTTCCGTACCTTTTAATCGGGACGAAGCTTTTTCTTACGTATATTTTGTTACCTTAAATCGTCGTTTTATAATTCAGAAATTTATTAATAAGGTTAAAGATATATATTATAAACCCTAAATCCAGAATAGATAAATTTTTTAAGGGGTAAAACGCGACGTTTATCGCGTTACGTTAATCAAAAATTAAAAAATACGTTAAAATTCGTTTTATTCCTTTTAGGAATTAATCCGTTTTTTAAGTAGTTAATTTTTTCATAATCTTTAATAAACGGTCGATTTTTTCCTTTAGGGATTAATCGGCGGAGATTCGGCCTTCGACGTATATTACCATCTTACGGTTAAAGCGGAAATTTGTTAGGGCTTTTTTAAGAAATACATAATAACATTGGGGTAATATATAATAGGCGCTTAAGTACGCTTTATAACGGATACCTTACGTATCCGACTTTTAACGTTTTTTTTTACTGCCATTTCGGTCCGAATAGGAACCTTTACGACTACCTCGTTTCGACCCGCGACCTAGGGTCCTTCTTTACGGTTAAGGGTTAATATCCTTAATCTTTTCCTGATTAGAATTATTTTAATTAGAAAAATTTACAGGTATCCCGTAAAACGCTAAAAACGTTACTTTAACGTTTTTCGACGTTAGTTATAAATAATTCATATTCCAGTAATCCAAAAGGTTAACCGTTACCTTCTGATAACTAATCGTATTATTATTAATCTTTTTCTTATTTACTATCTGGAAGGTTGTTATCCAAGTCCCGATAATGGGAGCTAATGCTATATATAGGTCGTTAATCCATACGATCGTCGTCTTCGTTTCTGGTACGCCATATCGCTGTCCCTGGGCTATAATCTTTTACTATTTTATGATTTATTCGTCCAGCTTCTTTACTAACTTCGAAGCTTGCTTTAGCCGTTTACGGTACTCCTATTAGGTGTTAATTAAAAGCCTGCTATCGTACACCTTACCGGATTTAGCCAGGCTGGCATATTACTTCCGTAAGTTTTTTTCCAAAAAAAAATTTGTTTTTTTTGATCGCTAAAGATACAGATTCTAAGATCCATTTCGTAAGGTCGTTAATATTCTTACGGAAATTATCATATTTCCGGTTTTCGTAAGTATATGTAAAAAAGTCCTAGGTATAAGCTTATCTGCCTTTTATAATCATCTTAAGCGTATTTATTAAGTAACCCGTTCGATCGGTCTTTTCGACGTATATGGTTTCGGTAAATAAACTGGTCGCTTACGTCGTTTACGTCGTTTGGTAAGGTCGTCTTTTCGGGTAGGTAATTATATCGGGTTTCGTAAATCTAACAGGCCATAAAATATCCTAATCAGGATCGATATAATCCCATATATCAAACGTTTACGTTCTAAATCGGAATTCGCCTTTAAAGCGATCTTAATTTTTGGGTCCCTTATAAATAACTAAAGACGTTAACGGTACGGTCGCCATTATTGATAATAAGAAATATAAGTAATTATTAATAATATACAGCCTATATCCTTTCAGCAACAGCTGATCAGTTGATAATAATGCGAATTAAGCGAATGAAACTCTTAATTGTCAGATATAAGGGACATCAATTATGTTGTATTAGATCGCTAGTTGCGTACGCTTTCGCAACGCGTACTGATCCTTAAAGTAATCTAGCCCCGGAACATATATGTTCCGATCAGAGGGATCTCTCCGTATATGGGGTGCTAGCGCACCCCTGCTAGCTGACATAACCCGTACGGCCGAAAAAATTAATATACGGGCTTTCCCTATATAGAATATACTTAGGAAACCCGGTACATAATAATGCGACCGGTAGTTATGCTGTCGCAGCCATAAGGCCGTTACGGTCGCCCATTTCCCAGACCTTTATTCAGCCGTATTGGCTGCAATTTCCGTCCAAAAGAATGGGGAAAAAATACCTATATGCATATTAGCTTATATTCGACGCGCTTATAAATTTTATACTTATCGGACCTAATTTGGTTACGTAATTATTTCTTTTTATTTTAATCTTTAAATTTAAGAAAGAAATGGAAAAAAGTTAGTAATTTTATTAGGGACGTATAAAACGTACCCACTTTTCGCACAACTACCACTTAGGCCTCGCTGGCTCGTTACGGGGATTTGGGTTTTGATTGGTTAATTTTTAGCGTAATATAATAATACATTAAAAAAAAAAGAGCCAGCGAGGCCTGAGCTAGCTAAGGCAACCCATAAGCTGCAGTTTTCAGCCGTTATTATAACAGCTATAACGCCCGTTATTTACTTGATATATATTACGTATGGCTTTAAATGTTAATGATAAGAATTAAAAGTAAAGGATTATCGCAAAGTATTAATAAAATGCGCTAATTTAAGGTAAGTTATTACTAGGTGGGCCTTATAGCTTACCTCAGCTAGCTCAGGCCCCGCTAGCTCGTTTTTTATTTTCTTCAAAGTTATTCAAGTACTACTCCATAACGCTAAAAATTAACTAATCAAATCTTAAATTCCCGTAACAAACTAACGAGGCTTAAGTTTAAGTTATATAAAAAAGAGTTTCGTTTAATATTTTTATTTTTTTAAAAAAACGAAAATTTGTAATAACTTAATAATAAAATGTTTTTTATAATTATATATATATTTATACGATTCGTTTTATTATAATTTATTATTAATATTATATTAATTTTTATTAAAACTTTTTTATTATTTTTAAATATTAATATGTTTATAAGTTATAATTTAAATACGTTACGTTATCGTTCTTTTTTTCCGAATACGATAAATTCGAATTTTCTTAATTTTACCGTATTATACCTTTAAAACAAAATATATATATACGTATAATAAATTTTTAATATTAATATAAAAAAATTAAAATAACGTTTAAAAATTTTATCTGTAATTAAGTTTTTTATAAAAATAATAACCGAATTTATAATTCGACCGTTTAAATTATCTGGTTAATTAATATATTAAAATATATATATATATATATATATATATATAACCGGCTTTTAATATTTAAAAGATAATAAAAATTTGTTATTTTTATTAATTAAGATTTTATTATAAATAAATATTATAATACGTTATATAAAGAATTTATAATTTTTATAAAAAGGTTTAAATTTTGCTGCCTGCCAGAAAATTTATTATTCGAAATTAAAATAATTTATATTATTTTAAACGAAAATTAATAATTTAAAAAAACGTTAACATTTAATTAATATAAGTTTTTAAATTAAGTAATTATATATTTAAGGAAAAAATGATAATTATATAATATAAATCAGAAAGCCAAATAATTTCGTTATAACATCGATTCGGATATTTCTACGTATTTTTTTTAAATTTTAATTATTATAATTAAGGTTATTTTTAAAATTAATAATAATTATTTATCCCGTTTATTAAGTAAGTTTTTATTATTTTCGGGTATATTACGAAATACGATCGATATCTTAAGGGAATTAAGTATTTATAAAAGTTATATAACATTAAATAAAAATATAATCCGGATATTAAAAGTAATTAAAATAATCGTATAATTCTTTTTTAATAATACGGTTTTAATTAAAATAAAATATATTATGCGATTAAATATAATAAAACGATATTATATTTCGGTACGATAATTTTAACGTTTAAAATTATGTTTATAATATAACGTTTCGATACGGTTTTATTATGCGAAATTTTATCATTGCTTTCGTTTATCGTTATAACCGTATTTTTAAAAAAAAATTATATTCCGGTTTAATTAATATTATAAAGTAAAATAATTTTACGAAATATTATAATAATATCTGGTATTATTTAATATATTTTATTAATTTATAATTAATATTATCCGGATTTTATTTTTTAATTTTATTAATATATTTTATAAACGAAATAAATAAAAGTTTTTAAATTTGTTTAAATTAAAATATATACCGTATAATAAACGCCGTTCGGTTTCGTTAATTATAATTAATTAAAACAAAAGTACGTTTAACGGTATTTATAACATTTATCGGAAAGTTTTTTAAAAGATATATAATTTAAATTTTTTTTTTTACTTATTTTCGAAACGTTTTTATTTTGTTTATAAGGATTAAAAGGTAATAAATTATATCCGGAAAATATAAACTAATTAAACCAAAATAACCGATTTAAATATAAAAAAAATTAATTTTTTAATTTAATTTTATGTTATATATAAATAAATTTCTTACTTATATTTATACGTATTTATTAACCTAATAATATTAATAAGGCATATATACCATAATTAACTTTAAAAATAAATTATTAATTTTTAAATAAGATAATATAATTATATTAAAAATCGCTATAATTTTATTTATTCGAGCCTTTTATCCTTTATATGCAAGGTAAAATGTTATTAATAAGGTATTAAAGCTATATATAAGCTGACGCCTGGATTACGGCAGTAAGTACATACATGCACCGTTGTCGTCTAAACATGCAATGCGTCCAAATACATACATATATGATTGATAATACGACGCGACCGGAGGACATACTCCAAAAACCGTACCTAAGGGGGGCCGGATGAAAAACCATATAGGGGCCATGGCCACGATAAACAGACAGTTTGAAATAGTACACGATTGATTGGTTCCAGAGCCCCACTAAGCTCCAAGCCCCCAACCACTAGTTTCTAATAGTCGCCAGCTACTTACCTCAGCTAGCTCAGGCCCTGCTGGCTCGTTTTCCATTTTCTTTAAAGTTACTTAAGTACCATTCCATAACGTTAAAAATTAACTAATCAAATCCCAAATTCCCGTAACGAACTAACGAGGCCTAAGTTTAGGTTATACCAAAAAAAATTCGTTTTATAAATTTTATTTTTAAAAAAAAATTCGTAATAATTTAATATAAAAACGTTTTTTTATAAATATATATATATTTATACAAATTTTTTAATTATAACTTAATATTAATATTATTTTAATTTTATTTAAAATCCATTTATTATTTTTAAATATTAACATATTTATTAATTATAATCCGAATACGTTATATTATTTTTACTTTTTTTAAAATATAACGAAAGTAATTTTTTTTTAGTTTTACCGTACAAATTTTATAAAATAAAACGTACGTAAGCGGACGTTAATATTTTAATAATAATAACGGTTAAATATAAAATTCGAAAATTTTATCCGTAATTAAATTTTTTATAATAATAATAACCGATTTTATAATTTAACCGTTTAAATTAACCGGTTAATTAACGTATTAATAAATAAATAAATATATAATAAATTATTAATATACGAAAATTAATAAAAATTTATTATTTTTATTAATTAAAATTTTATTATAAATAAATATTATAATACGTTATACGGAAAATTTATAATTTTCGTAAAAAAATTTAAATTTTGCCGTTTATTAAAAAAATTATTATTCGAAATTAAAATGATTTATATTATTTTAAACAAAAAATTAATAATTTATAAAAACGTTCGTTTTTAATTAATTTAAATTTTTAAATTAAATAATTATATATTTAAAAATAAATTAATTATATAATATAAATTAAAAAAACGAAACGGTTTCGTTATAATACCGATCCGGACGTTTTTACGTAATTCTTTTTATAATTTTAATTATTATAATTAAAATTATTTTTAATATTAATAATAATTATTTATTCCGTTTATTAAATAAGTTTTTATTATTATTAGATATATTATAAAATACGATTAATATTTTAAAAAAATTCAATATTTATAAAAATTATATTACGTTAAGTAAAAATATAATCCGGATATTAAGAATAATTAAAATAATTACGTTATTTCTTTATAATAATACGGTTTTAATTAAAATAAAATATATTTTATAAATAGGTATATTAGAACGATATTATATTTTAATATAAGAATTTTAACGTTTAAAATTATATTCGTAATATAACGCGTCGATACGGTTTTATTATACGGAATTTTATTCCCATTTTCGTCCGTTATTATAACTTTATTTTTAAAAAAAAATTAAAATAATTTATATTTCATTTTAATTAATATTATAAAATAAAATAATTTTATAAATTATTATAATAATATTTAATATTATTTAATACGTTTTATTAATTTATAATTAATATTATCCGGACTTTATTTTTTAATTTTATTAATACGTTTTATAAATAAAATAAATAAAAAATTTTAAATTTTTTTAAATTAAAACGTATATTATATAATAAATACCGTTCGATTTCGTTAAATATAATTAACTAAAACGAAAATATATTTAATAATATTTATAACACTTATTAAACTTTTTAAAAAAAAATATACGGTTTAAAAAAATAATTTTAATAATTTTCGCAATATTTTTATTTTATTTAAAAAAATCAGAAAATAATAAATTATATCCGGAAAATATAAATTAATTAAACCGAAATAATTAATTTATATAATAAAAACCGGTAATTCTTTTTAATTTAATTTAATTTTATATATAAATAAGTTTTTTTTTTATATTTATACGTATTTATTAACTTAATAATATTAAAAAAACCTATATAACGTAAATAATTTTAAAAATAAATCGTTAATTTTTAAATAAAATAACATAATTATATTAAAAATTACCGAAATTTTATTAATGCGAACTTTTTATTTTTTATATATATAATATTTATATACATACGTTATTTTTATAAAAATTATGTAACCGATATAATTTATTAATACAAAAAATATTTAATATATACGGAATTATTAAAAATATTTCGATTGAAAATTTTTTTTCGAAAACTTAATTTACCGAATTTATAAAATATATACATTTTCGGTTAACCGTTATTAAATTTAAAATTATTACGTATAATATAATTTTTAAATATTTTAATTACGTTAAATAAATAAGGAAATTATTACGGGATTTTAATTAAAATATATTAATAAATAACAATTTATTTAACGGAAGTTTTTTATCGTTTTTTTTATAATATATTATTTAATCATATAAATAATTTAATTAATAATTTATAAATAATTTATTTTTTTTATTTAAAAATATAATTTATATTTATTATTTTTTAAATTATATAATTTTAATTAAAGTATATTAAATATAACTTTTCCGTTAGTTGGTTATATAATCGGTTATATTTTTAATACGGATAATATTCCGTAAAATAATAATTTTTTAATTTAATTACTAATAATAATTAATTCTTAAATGATATTATTTTTAAAATTTTTTTTAAGTAATTATTACCGATTTTTTTAAAAAATTTAGATTTAAATTTATTTTTCGTATATTATATAATATAATAATATTAATTATATTAAACGGTTTATACCGATATTATTAATTTTTTATAAGGCCGGTTAAAATAATTACGATAAACATATTTTATTTTAATTAAATATTACGTTTTATATTATTAAATTTAATATTTATTAATTTAATTTTAATATCGAATTTAATTTTTATAAAACTTTTTAAAAAAATATAAAAAATATTTAATTAAAAAAATAAATATTATAATTTATGGGTTATTAACGAATTCCGCCGGTCGAAAAATAATATATATAACGTTAATTTTATTTTTTTCCGAAATTTATATTTAATTAAGTACCGTATTTTTCTAACGCGAATTTTATATCCGTTATTTTTTTTTACAAAATAAACGTTACGTTATTCGGAATTTTCGTAACGAAATTTTTAAATATTTTTATTTTTTGCTTCGTAATTTTTAATTTATTAAAAGATATTTATTTCGGATTTAAAAAGTTAATTAAAACTTTAAAAATATTTAAACCGGAAGCTGTAAAATTATATAAATTAAATTTATCGATTTTAATAATACCGTATCTGTTATTAACGACGAAAGCGAATTTAATTAATTAAATATAATAAAGGATAAAAATTAATTTATAAATAATTTTAACGTAATTATCCGAAAAACTTTCGGTAATAAATTCGTTAAAAATAATTTAATTTCGAATAATTATAATATTTTATATATAAAAAAGGTTATAATCTTATAATATAAATTATAAATAATTTGGTAAATAATTTTAATTAAAACTGTTTATTTTTTCTTTCGTTATCGTTAAATAACTAAAATAAAAATTCGTTAAATAAAAACGAAGTTAAGGTTTATCCTTAAGGTTTATTCTTAAGGTTTATTTTTATGGTTTATCCTTAAGATTTACTGCGACCATACGGAACCCTGGCATAAGGTTTATCAGAGTCGAAGCTTATCGGCAACTACGTATTCTGCTTTAGAGTGAGGTTTTGCTTTAGAGTGAGGTTCTGCTTTAAAGTGAGGTTTTATGGGACTGAGGTATATAATCTATCTTAACCGTAAAAACCATTAATCAGTTATCGTATTCGAAGATACTAGGTATAATATCTATCGTATGGATTATATGTGTAATAATTTTTTGTATATTTGGCTCAGCTTAGAAAATAAGGCTTGAACCTATATTAACCTTGTAAATAAAAACGAAGTAATAATATAATTTTTACCTTTTAATTATTTTTATATTTTATCGTAATTAATACCGAAATTTTATTATAATTTTAATATTAATAAAAATTAAAATATTACGGCATTTTAATTAAATATATCGCTTTTATATATTTTATTAATATTAATATTATATAACTTTTTCCTATTAAAATAAACCGATATATTAATAATATCGTATTATTTATAATTAAATATATTATATAATTTTATATTAACTTTTATATTTTACGTAAAATTAATTTATTAATTAAAACTTTTATATATTTTTTAAAACTTTTTCGCTTAATTTTACTTTTTTCGCGTATTATTATAACTTATATATTAATAATCCTTTCCATTTTATCGGAACTTAAAAACTTTTCCGCCTTGAATATAATATCCGGATTTAAGTTTCCTTAAAATCTTTTATTCGGACCGTATAATAATACCGAATATTTAAAAACCGCATATAAATATATTTCATCGCGTTTTTATACGTAATTTACACATTTATCGTTTATATAATCCCGTAAATTATATTTTTTATAAAACGGTTATATAATAGATACTTTTTTATTAATTAATCCAGTTTATAAATTTATAAACCTTTTTTTATATCGTTTATAAATTATTTAATTTATACATTTTTTTTCGTTAAATTACAAAAACCGTAATTATTTAAAACTTAATAATTAATTTAATGCAAGGTTGATATAGGTTCAAGCCTTATCTTCCAGGCAGAGCCAAATATACAGAAAATCATTACATATATAATCCATATAATAAATACTATACCCAGTATCTTCGAACACGATAACTAATTAATAGTTTTTACGGTTAAAATAAATTATATACCTTAGTCCTATAAAACCTGACTTTAAAGCAGAACCTTACTTTAAAGCAGACTAATACGTATATAAATAAATTATAAAAAGGATTTTAAATAATAAATAAAAAAATAACGGGTTAATAATTATGTTGCAGGTAAATTAATTTTACATATTATAATATAATAAAATATATAAAAGTATATAAAATAATAATAAATTATATTAAAATAAATAATATCGATTATTTATTAGGTAATTATAATAATATTATTTTATATATATTAATTAAAAAAAGTTTATAAATTATATTAAATAATTTTAAAAAATTCGTATAAATTATATATAGTTATTAATTTCTTCCTTATATATTATTATTTGTTAGCATATAAGTGGTAGCTAAAGGAATTAGGTGTAAGGGGTGCCTAGGGCAACGGAGGGGTGGACGTAACAGCTCCACTACCTGTATGTATATAGCCTAGACCTAGCTACTTACACACCTTCCCCATAATAACATCAATAAGAACAACCGCGGTATCCCGAATTGCAAAGCGTATCCTTACATTATTTCGTTAAAAAAAACGTTAACTTGTAAGTTAATATTAATAAGTTATATAAATTTAATTATTTATATACTTATAAGTATATACTTTTAAAATTTATATATATTTTAATTTTAATTATATATATTATTTTCGGATCCGTTTATAACTTATTAACTATTTATAAATTTCGTTTGTATATTATAAATCGTTACGTAATTTTTTTAATATTAGTAATATTTTTAGATATTATTTAATATTCGAACTTTACCTAATTTATTATATTTTTTATTTTTTTACTTTTATTTTTAATTCTAAATAATTAAAAATACCGTCGATAAGCTTATAATATTTTTAAATTCTTTATGTATAAATATTTTATTTATAATACCTAATATTATATAATCGTATGAATTTTATTCCGTTAATTATATTTTATAACCTTTTTTTTAATTTTTAATCTTAATTAATTAAAAATACCGTCGGTAAATTTATGCTATCCCCAGATTTTTTATATATAAATACTTTATTTCTGGTACTTAATATTATATAATCGTACGAATTTTACCCCATTTATTATATTTTATATCCTTCTTTTTAAGTTTTAATCTTAGTTAACCAGGAATATTATCGGTAAACTTATAATATTTTTAGGTTTTTTTATGCATAAATATTTTTTTTATAATATTTAATATTATATAATTATTATAATAATATTATTACCGTTTATTTAAACGAAATATAATAACCTTATTTTAACGTATTATAATAATTTAACAAAAAATTAAAGTATATATAAAAATATAAATATTATTAAATTAACTTTTGATATAATATATATTAATTACGGTATTATTTTTTATATTTTTCCTTTTATTACTTATAAATCCTTTTTAAACCCTAAGTTAGCTAATAAATTATTATTAATTTTTGCCAATTAAATACTTGATAAAATTATAATATTATAAGGCTTTAATAAAATAAAATATATTAATATATATTTAAATACGTAATCTTTTTACCGTGATATAATTATTAACGTATATTTTATTTATAATAACATCGGAATAATATTTAAATAAATATTTAAAGGTTTCGATATTATATATATAATTTATAAAACGTTAATAAAAAACGTATTTATATATTTTAATAACTTTTAATCCCTACTTTTATTACTCGAAAACGAAATTACAAAATAATATATAACGTTATTTATTTTTTTCGTTATATTAAAATATTACGAAAAAATTAACGAATTATAAATTATAAACTATTAAATAATATATTTTTAAAATCGTAAAATAAATATCTTTTATATTATAAACTTAATTAACGTATTTTATTTAAAAAACTATATAATTTGGGCCATTTAAGGTTTTCGAAAATTTATATAAAATAATAATTTCCGTAATATAAATAATACTTAAAATATAATAATCGTATAATTCCGATTAATAAATAAAACCGTAATATTTTTTATAATATTAAATGAAAAAAAATGGTTTTATATATAATTCTTTAACGGTTAAATAAATATATATAAAAATTAAGTTTATAGGTATCGTAATACATTTAATATTATTACCGAAAACGTTAGTAACTTTTTAATATATCTAATAAACCGTATATTTATATGAAATTTTAATATAAGAAAATTCCGAAATTTATCCGGTTTTCCGGTTACGCTGAAAAAAAAAATTTAAAACCAAATAACCCGAATTTCGTACCTTTATACGTCGGCTATTTTAAAAAGCGAAATCTTAAAAACTACAGCCGGAAATACCGGTAAACCTTTATTTAGTATATTTAGCATTAAGCGATATATTTATATTCCCGGCAAAATGATAAACAGAAAAAATTTATAATTACCGAAATCTTCCGTAAAAACGTAATAACCGAAATAATAAATTCTAGAAAATATTAATGAAAACTTTAAATTAATTACTTTAAAAAAACCGTTATTATAAAAATCCTTAACAAAAAAAATAACGTACGTAATAAGCCTTAAAAAATAATCATTAAAATCCTGCTTTAAAAATAATACTAATAGTTACGAAAAAAAAAACATAAAACGTAAAGAATTTTAATTTATTATAAAACCGAAATTTTACATATTTCGAATTAATATTTTTAAAAAAAACGGATACCGGAATAATTATATATATAATACGAAAATAACCTTTTTAATATTAACCAAAACTTTTTTATATCGTTTATTTACCCGTATAATCGATCTTTTTAATTAATTAATCAATCCGAATTAAGGTATCTTAAAAGTTAAAAGGAAAAAAGATATTTTAAAAATTAATACGATAAATTGGAAAAAAGAAATTTAAAAAATAAGATTTAAATTCTTTTAATTTGGTATCGTAAATAAAAGGTTATAAATTAAAAGAAAATTATTAATAATTTTGGTAAATTATAATTTATAACGTATAATATTAAGATTCGGTAATCTTTTTATTTTATAAAATTTATTACATATCTATAATAATATATATTTAATCCGGATTAAAATATTAATATTTATATATTACTTAACGAATTTAAAATTAACGAAATAATAAATATACTTATATTATTTCGTTACTTTATATAATTAAGTTATTTTAACGTAAAAGAATTATCGTTTTAAATTTAAGATAATATTAATATCCCGGAAAATTTTAAAAATAACTAGAAAAATATACCTATAACGTCCCGTATTTTAATGAATTCGAAAATATACCGTTAAAACCCGTAAAAAGTTATAATATTATATTTCGATTTTTAATATACCTTATTTATTAACGACCGTAACCTTAACCCCGTTTCGAAACCGAACGCGTTTTTTACTGCCCGCTTTAATTAAAACCGGGCGGATTTCGTTTTTTAATTTTCGATCTAATATTATAATTATTATTATCGTCAAATAAATACCGTTTACTTTTAACGCGTAACTTTCCGATTTCGATAACGATTATTATTTTAATTTTATTTTCCGATATATTATTTGTAACGTTAAATTACGTATCGTTATTTTTTAATAACACCGGCGATTCCGGTAACGAAATAAAAATAAACGAATTAAACGAATACGGATACGATAACGAAAATAGTTTTAATAAATTAAAAATATTAAGAAATTATAAATTTTAAACCGATAATATTAAAAAAAATTTAAAACGGATTCCTAATTAAAATTATTTAATATATCATAAATTATATGTATAAATATAAATATCGCGATAATTAAAATTATAATTTTAAACCGCGAAAATATATAAACTTTATACCGGATCGGTATTTAAATTATTAAAATTATTATTAAATTCTTAAATATTAATTTAAACCGAACGGTTATAATTAATAAACCTTAATTAAAACGGAACGTAATTTACGATAGTTACGTAATTTTTTCCGATATTTATCGGATTTATAACATAATTATAATCCGCAACCTATATAAATCGGTTCGGAATATAAAAATACGGTACCGTTATTTACGGAAAATTTTTCGTATTTTTTACGGTATAAAAAATACGGTTTTTTTATAAATTAAATATAACGGAAAAAATTTTTTAATTTTTTAAAACATTTTAATATTATTATGTATCGAATCTGGAAACCGCCTTAATTAATTCGATTATATTTTAAATTAAATAAAAACCTTTAATTTTATTTTACTTAATTGGAAATGTATTAAATAAAAACCGTTTAAATTTAATAAAAATAAATATTTACTTTATTTCTTTACCGCCGAACGGAGATAACCGTACAAAAAATTATTCGTTCGTCTGTTATTTATACTATAATTCGATTATTTCCTAAATAACCGCTTTTAACGAACCGGTTTTTAATTATTTTTATGCAAATTTTTTCGGGTTCGAAAATTCAAGTATATAAATAAAATTAAGCGGATATAAATTTTAATAAAATCTAGTCGGAATAAAATTATTACGGTCCTTTTTTAATATAATAACTTTTTTTTTAAATATATTAAAATCAGTTTACGTATATACTTACTGTTAAATAATATATATTAATAAAACTTTATTTTCGTCTTATTTTATAAATAAAAATTATTTTATTTAAAAGGTTTTCGGATAACGTAAATAATATTTTAATTAACCGAAGGTTAAAATTAAAGTTCGATAATTATTTCGTTTTAATCGGAATTATTTATAACAAATAATTTATGGTTTTTTTTTTTAAATTTATAACGTAGATTTTTATTACGACTTTTATATTTTAATAAGTAATATAACCTTTAATTTACCGGATTTAAATTTTTATTATTATTTTAGTTAATTTTATAATAAACGGTTCGATTTTATATTTATTAAATATTTAATAAAATATAAATAATATAACTTATTTATAACTAATTATATTTAATCGCTTATAATTACGAACCGTTTAATTTAATCGTTATTATAAATCTTTTATTGAAAAATTTTCAGTATTTTTTATTATATTATTCGATTAATATCTGGAATATTTATACTTAATTTAAAAACGATAGTAAATATTAAGATACAAATAAAATTATTAAACCTTTTTAATTTATTATATACATAAATTTAATTTCTGTAAAATATTTTAAAATTATAAAATTTAATAACTTTTTTTATAACTTTTAATAAATAATTCCGGTTTATTATAGTTTTAATTAAATAATTTCGAATATTTATAATTTTCGTTTTATTATTAATATAAATAATAATGTTTATAATAATACGTAAATTATTAAACTGGATTATAGGAAAATTATTTAATAACTTAAACGCGTTAATTAATAAAAATTTTAAATACGCTTAATTCGAACGTTAACCTTTAAATATATAAAAAATAATAATATTAATTTCGGAATGATTAATATTAAAACGTTTAATTTTTATCTTATAACCATATTTAATTAAATTCCGGCTTTATTAAAACCTTTATGCAAGGTTAATATAAGTTCAAACCTTATTTTCTAGGCTGAGCTAAATACATAGAAAATTATTACATATATAATCCATACGATAAATATTATACCCAGTATCTTCGAACACGATAACTGATTAATAGTTTTTACGGTTAAGATAGATTATATACCTCAGTCCTATAAAACCTTACTTTGAAACAGAACCTTACTTTAAAGCAAAATGTATGGTTGCCAATAAGTTTCGATTTTGATAAACCTTATGCCAGCTAGCTCCACGGTTCCGTATGGTTATAGTAAACCTTAAAAATAAACCTTAAAGATAAACCTAAAAAATAAACCTTAAGGATAAAATTTAAAAATAAACTTTAAAAATAATTTTTAACGATAAACCTTAAAGGTAAATCTTAAGTGTGCATAAAAAGCTATGCGAGCTTTTGCTAGTTTTACGGCTTAATGATTCTTATAACTTTATTAAGATAGCATACCGCGCCATTTTAACTATATTATACCGGTAATCCGTAACGAAAGGATTTATCAAAAAATCATTTTATTCATAATCCAAAGCCTTTATAAAGTTACCGGACGGGCCAAAATGATCGATAATACCGTCGATTTAAAAAACCTGTCCCCAAAAAACCGAATTCGGTTTTTAATTTTCGGATACGATTTAATTTACGAAAATAACGGTAATCGATCCTTAATAATACTTATGCCGAAAAATATGGATATTATAAAGATATTGTTAAAAAAATTAAAAAAGGATAATAATAACAGGTTTAAAAATTTCGAAGTTCAGATTTTGAAATAATGCAAAAAGGATTACGAACGATAGTTTGTCCGGCTGCTCCGGATTGCGAAAAACTTCCAGAATTCCGACGAGAATCGACGTAGATAAAAGTTGGCTTTGTAAGAGAGATGGGGTGAAGTATAGGAATTAAGGTAGCAATCTATCATTTTATCCAATTATTTATACGGTTACGTCTTCTTGTAAGAGAATTAAAACCTTTATATTTCATAATTTCTTTTTATAATACCGTTAATAATTATAATATATATAAATTAATATATGTAAATAAAAAATAAACCATAAACTATATATATTAATATATTTAAACTAATTTTTTTATAATAATATATATATTTCGTTAATAATAACTAAACTATATTATTATTTGAAAATGAAATTTTATATAATTTTTTAAAAATTATTCATTTGATAATTATTTAAAATCAAAAATAATATAATTATATTATCCGGTAATGATACGTTCGAATATCTTTAAATCGAATTTTTTCGTTTTTGCGAATATTAAAATATAAATAAAACATAATATTATTAATATAAATGTTTTTTATTCTTCGGCCAATTTAATTAAAACTATAACTTAAATAATAATTAAATTTATTATTAAAAAAATTAAATATTTAAAAACTTTTTAAAACTTATTTTAATAACGAAAAAAATATTAAGCTTTCCGAAAATTAAATTATATACCGTATTTACCTATTCCTTCCGTAAAATACGGCCTTATTTATTAAATATAATATTTAATATAAAACGAATAAACCGATGACATAAAATTTTTATAAAATTATCGGCCGTATATTTAACGTTAACGTATATATTAATTACGTTTATATCGGTAAAAATCCAGTAAAAGTATCGGATAGAAATAAACGTTTCGTTTTAAAAAATTAAGTATTCGAAAATTTAAAATATTTACCTTGAATTTTTTAATACGTCGCCTATATTTGGTTAATTAAGAAAAGAATTTACTTTAAAGCTTATTATAAACGATTTTAAGCTTTATATATTATTATTTTAATTTATAAGGTTATATTATTATCATATTAGCCCGGAAAAGATAAAAAGTTATAACGTATATTATTCGTAATTTTAAGTAATTTTTTCTTTTTTTAATTAACGCAGGGTTTTAATTAAAACGAAATTTATACGAGAAAATAAAGATTTTAATTTTGGGCGTAATAATATAAATTATAACGTTAAGGATTTCGTAAGTAATATATATTACGAAAATTGTTAATAAAGATTTTCGTAAATTTATATAGAACTATACCAAACGTAACCGAAAAATTACAACTTGATATTAGGCCTTATTTTTAAAATTTTGTTATTTTTATAAAACTTTTTCTTAAAAAGGTTTAGTCCATAGATCTAATCCTTGCAGCTACTTTTTGATCAAAAGCGCTAGCCACGCCTGCGCCGCAGGCGCAGCTCTAACCTCAAAAATGGAGCCTGATCTCGATAAGGTAACTCGTGGCCTACATACCTAGCAGTGTTTTTAAAATTACCCGTAACACCATAATAGAAAGGAAGGCTATAAAGCCTCCTTAAATATATATAAAACAGTTACAATTAAGAGAAAGCGATACTGGGACTTCGAATAACGTATTTAATAACGCATCTATTAATTGCAACGTTAACTAAGTTACGGCGTTATTAATAGGCCTAGATTTCAGCAGGGTTCAATATACCGCCCCAGCTATTAGGAACTAACAGCTAAAGCTTTTATGATATTAAGCAACTGCCTAAAAAGAAAATACTGCAGTGGTTAATGGATAAAAAAAAAAAAATTAAAAATAAAGGGTTTTATATCCATCTCCCGGGTACTGGAATCTGGTGATAGAGAATTTTTAATAGGATTTAAATTTATGTTTTTAAATGTTATAATTTAATATCTTATCGTTAAATTATAAAAGCTTTATTAAAAAGTTAATTTAATAACCAGGTACTTAAGGCAGTTTAAGTTTCAATATAAAAAATTAAAATAAAGGTATTAAAAAAAAAGTAATAACTTTTTCCCCTTATAAGATAATAATGTTGTTATAATAAGTTATTTTTTAAACTTTTTTAAACTTAAAATAATATCTTAAAGGTTTAATAACCTTACGAATTTTTAACACTTCTAAAACTTAAATGGTTTAATAAAATTATCCGTAATTATAAAATCTTTTTCGTAATAAAAGCTTTTCGGAATTAATAATTATAATTATTAACGTATTTTAATTTTATAATTAAACGTACCTGTAATGGGGCTGCGTTAAGCCCCTGTTATGGTACCGAACTTTCGCCGGCGCCAAGCCGCTAGGAACGCGTAACGCGAGCGTAACGTTATATATCTTCGTATATAACTTAAATCTTTTCAAAAAAAAAACGCTTTTCTTTAATTAAAAGAAAACCTTTTTAGGCCACTTAATATAAATCGTATAAGTTACATCTTTTACATATTGTTTTAACTTATTATTAGTAAATTAAAAAATGTTCGGAATTAAGTAAAAGAATTTTCGAACTCTTTTTTTAAAGCCTAATAAGGGGCTTTTATAAGCCAAAAGATATAAAGATTATTAAACGCGATAAGGGAATCTTTAACCTCTTAATTATCCGCTATAAAATAATATATAAGTACTTAACTTAAGTAAGAGCATATTATTAATAAAGAGTTAACGAACGAAACCGAATAACTTAAAAATAAAATAATCGTTTAATAAAAAGTTTTCGACCGATTGTTATCAGCTAGCAGAGGTTGCGCTAGCATCCCATATACGGAAAGATTCCCTTTAATCGGAACATATATATTCCGTAAACAGATTATATTAAAATAAAGTACGCGCTTTAAAGCACTTGTAATTAATTATATAATATAATATAATTAAAAAATTTATTATTTAATAATTAACACTTTTATTCGTTTAATTTACATTATTATTAATTAATTAACTAGTTATTATTAAAACGATTATACATTATATATTAATAATAATTATTTATATCTTTTATTATCTATCTGCTTAAAAGC
Organism: Monosporascus sp. MG133; assembly: GCA_004155925.1. Taxonomy (NCBI): domain Eukaryota; kingdom Fungi; phylum Ascomycota; class Sordariomycetes; order Xylariales; genus Monosporascus; species Monosporascus sp. MG133. The sequence goes on along the minus strand of QJNX01000211.1, from coordinate 64,960 downwards.
GACAAGACGTTAGCTGCAATACTTCTTTAGCGAGTCCCAGGCCGAAAACGGAAACTAAGCGTACTATAGCCGGCTAGAAAGCCTACTAAAGCTTTCTCTGCGGAAGCTGATTAGACTAGTGTGGCGAATGAAAAGGGAGTGCTATTCCTCTTTAGAATAATTATTACAGCTAACGCCTTGTCGCCCTTAAGCAGATAATAATACTGTACCGTTAACGTCCCCCGTAATTTATAAGGAACTTTAAAATTTAGATCGTTTTAAAGGTAAATTTTAATTTAAAACGTACGGGCTTAATATTCAACTTTATATTAATATTAATTAAGATATTTCTTAAACTAACGAACTTATAAAATTTAATATAACGTCCTATTTAAAAACCCGATTTAGTTAGTTAACGTAAGCGGTTAATTTATTTTTAAAAAAATCTATATATATTAAAAAGGTTAATTAAACGGGCCATCTGACAGATATCTTCGAGATAATAACAGAAAGTTAATAAACTTATATCCAGAATCTCGTAACGTATATTTATAAAGACCGGAAATATAAAGGGTTTTATAAAAAAATAACTTTATAAAATAAAGTTAAAATTATTATTTTTAACGATTAAAAAAATAAATTTACGTTTAAAAAGGAGATTTTAAAAAATATATGATTTTAGCCGAATCCGGTAAGATATATAATAACAAACTCATAAATAATATATAATGAAACTATCATAAAAGATTAAAAATAAGTTTAAAATTAACGAAAAAGTTAAATAAATAAATCGTAAAATAAGAAGAAATAATAATCTAAGAATAACGTTATAATATTTCAAAAACGAAGGTAGCGATTATACAGGTTAATAACTTATGTATACTTTTAGCCCTGCTTATAAAGATTAAAATAATTATTTTCTAAATTATAAAAAAATTCGAAACCGATAATAGTATACTTTGTTACTAAAAAACAATTGCTAACTTTTTAAACTATTAAACTATAATTTATCTTTTATTTATATTATAAAATATTAAGGTAACCTTTTTAATATTTAATAAACCTTTATAAGTTCCTTTAATTAAAACGATCTTAATTAGAAAAAGACTAAGAATATTAATTCTTAACCGTAAAAAAAGGATCCTAGGCCGTAAGTTAAAACGAAAAGGTAACCATAAATGTTCTTAAACGAATTAAAATAATAATAAATAAAACCGTTAAAAGTCGGATATATAAGGCATACGTTATAAAGTTTACTTAGATGTTTATTATAAATTACCTTAATACTTTATATATTCTTTAAAAAGTGTTTGAAAATCTTCGCTTTAGTTTAAACGATAATAATACTAATCCAAAAACGTACCGTTACCGATTAATCCCTAAAGGGAAAAATTATATACGAATACGCTTATTATTTTTATAAAGGATAAATGCCGGAAAAGATTCGGAAAAATCTTATTATTTATAAAAAGCGGGACTTAAATAATCGGAATATAATTTCTTAACGGTCGGAAATAAATCGCTATTTTTAAAACGCTTAAAATATCGAAACCTAACGATAATTTCGTTAAATAAAGCCTTCCAAAAATTAAAATTATTAAGTAAATTTAAGGTTCCGCTAAATTATTAAAAAACGGACGGAAAATATTCGGAAGCCGGAAACGTAATAATATAACGTTAATCGAAAATATTCGTAAATATAAGTATACCCTAAATAAATATTTGATTATATATTAATCGGAAAATAATAAAAATAAAACTAATATATTAATTAAAATTTAAATTTATAAACTTATAAAGCGATATTAAAATTACATTTTCGGAACTATAACAAGCGAACGAAAATTAATTTCCGATATAAATAACAAACGGCACTTTTTATTAATAACGGCCTTGAAATTAAATTTATCTTATGTAAAACGTTAAAACGGTAACCGAACGTAATAATACTGGAACGATTAATATCGGTATTTCGGACGTAATTATCCTTAACTTATTAAATTAATTCTTATTTTTTATAATAAATTAAAAAATTAATTAAATAACTTTTTAAACAATAACCGAAATTTAAATAAAAATTAATAAACGTTATTATAATATAAAATATAATATTTACTAGACGAAAAATTCGGTAATAATAACTAGCCATAATATAATTTAAGGCATCCGGAACTTTAACGTAAATAACGCGGTAATCGAAATAACGTTAAATTATGCAAATATAATACGGCTTATTATTACCTATTATGCGAACAGAATCCGGATTACCGTTATTATTAAAAGCTTAGCGTTTAAAAAAAAATTATTATCGGTATTAAAATGTTAACGTTCGTAAAATATTTCGTAAATAAGTACTATATTAAACGGAAACGAAATGGAAAACGTGTTATAGCCAGCATTAATATAGCATGGTAGCTAGTTTATTAGCGCTATAAACGAAGATTTTAAGCTAAAAAAAGAAAAAAAGAAAGGCAGAGTTATAAAGTACGTAAAAATCTACAAATATTCTTACTCTTTATAGAACAGGTAACTAGTTTATATAGCAACTATCAGCCCTATATAACGGTTACCAGCCTTACGGTTTAATCCTGATAGCTGCCGTTATATTACCCCTTCCGGAAAACTTATATACGATTAAAAAAAATATGTAAATTTCTGTTAATTATAAATACCGTTTTTTCCTTATTAATCCGGTTTTTATTTTTGCGGCCTTATTATTATCAGAATAGTTTTCGTTAATCTCGTCGGCAGCCGTTATACGTATTTATTTTTATAAACGGACCGGTAATTTAAATATTTTAAGATATTCCGTATAAAACCGTTTTATTACGATCGGGACGTTTTTAAAATTAATTACGGAATATTATATTTCGTTAAAATCGTAACTTTTTTATTTAGCTTAATATTATAACTTTTTATAACGTCCGTTAAATTTTAATTATTCGATTTATTTATTACGGACTTTAATTTATCGTTAATTTTTTAAATAATAATAATATTTAAATTTAGTAAAATAACGGATTATCGTCGGCTTTACATAACCGATCGGTATAAAATAAGTTATTTATTTTATAATTTAATAATAAATCGAAAACGAAATTATATCCTTTTTTTAAAAAAACCTTAAAAAGTTTTATTTATTATAAGTTTAAATAAATAATTAATATTTACATTATAAAACTTTTTTTATAAAGGAAAATTTTATTGCCGACCTTAAAATCGGTTAAATAACGTTTTTACTTTTTTAATATAACTTTTTTCGTAAACGTTTAAACGTTTTCGATTTATTTAATAATTATTAATATCCGTTAAATTAATTCGGTTTCCGTTTTTATTATATTTAAATTTAGCGAAAATAAATTCCGGATATTTTTATTTAATATAATTTTTAACGGAATTATATTAATCGACGAATACCATAATAAATTATGTACGAAATTTAATGCCGGTATATATATATATATTAATTATTTTAATACTTATTAATATAAAAATATAAACGTTTATTTAACTTTTAATTCGTAAATTCGATAAGTTTTAAAATTTATAAATATAAAACGTTTCCGTAATAATAGTTTATACCGATAAATTAATTTAATTTAACCAAAAATTAAAAAACGAATTATATTATATTATTGTTAATCTAAATAACGAATATTTTATAAAAAAAAAATATAAATATCGATAATATCAGCTAATTAAGATTTTAATAATATTAATTCTTTTATTTAATAAAATTATTATAATCTTATTAAATTTATCGATAAACGTTTATATATAATTATAACCGTAACGATTTTTCGGCATATTTTTTCCGTCGATAACGACATAATTTTAAATATTATTCGGAATAAAAAAAATAAAAAAATTCCGGAATTTTATTTCGAAACATTTTATTTTAACGGTAATCGTAATAACTCCGGATATATTATTAAATATCTTATTTAAACCGGGCCAGATATATTTTTATATTAATATTTTAATTACTTTATTATAATTAAAATATACGAATATTTTAAGTATATAAATTTTACGGATAAATACGGTACGGAAAAAAATACGGCAGTTAATTATTTTTTCGGATATTATTAATTTATTAATTTTTTTACTTAAATTTTATATTTCGTTTTCGTAATAAATAAAATTAACCAAGTTAATATTTTACGGAATATTTTCGATTCGTACCTTAATCGGTATTTTATTAATGGTAATAATAAAAAAATTTAATTATTTTAACGGAATTAAGGTTTAATTTTTTTCGTTTTTTTCCGGGCTTTAATTATAAGTAAATTAACCGTTTTTCGTAATAAGGTATCCGTAATAATTTTTTTTATTAAATCGATATTAAAAGGTAATATTAAATTGTTTTTAAAAAATCGGCTTATTAGATTTAACGCGCAAAAAAACGCGTTTACTTATAAAATATAATAAGGTTTAATAATCGGTTATAACAAAAAAAATTTTCCGTAAAACTTAAGATAATAATATTCGAAAGTTTAAACCATAACGAATAATTTTCGGTTTTAAATAAAATATGCCTTTTTTACCGGAATTATAATTTTCGAAAAATATTTTACGGGTTTTTATTCGTTATTTTTTTATTATTACCAAATAATACCTTTAGTCGCGTTATAAAATACGTCCGTTTTTATTTTAGTCGGTTAATTAGGTCGAAAAAAAATAAAACTAGGATTTCGGAAACGAACTGTTTTATTTTTTGGAAAATTTATTTTTATTTCAATTTTATTATAAAAAGTTGTTTTTAATAAACGGTTTAATAATTCGGTTATACCGCTTTTATAATAATAAAATATTCGTATGTAATTATAAAATTTTATAAATAAATAAATTATAATACGGTTATTAAAATTTTCGAATTTTTATTTTTAAATTATTTTAGTTTGAATTAAATCGATAAAAATATTTATACCGGTTTTTATAATAATACCGAAACAATTTATTTTTTTAACGTTAAACCGGAACTTTTTAATATTTCCTTAAAAATTAATTTTATATAACCGGTAAATAATTTTTTTATAATATTTATAATATTTTTTAAAAGCCGGAATAAGTTAATACGTCGTCGGTATAAACGTTTATATAATAATCTAAAGATTTATATAATTAAGTATTAATAAACGATTATTATTATTAAGTAAAATTTATTTCAAATTTAAATAAAAATATTTTTTATTAAAACGTTTTTTAACGGATTTTAAATATGATTAAATATTCCGATTTAATAATAATACGAAATTTATAAGATTTTTAAATAATATTAATTATAATAAAATATTTAACGTTTCGATAATTAAATATAAGGCCGTTAAATAAAAATTTTAAAATAAAACAATTTTTTAAATATTAATTTTTTAACGGTAATCGATATAAAACCGATATTCCGACCAATATAATTTTAAGATAAATAAATTTAAAACGGCATTTTTTTATATATATAATTTAATAATTTATTTTTAATAATTTATTTATTACTTTTTTTAACGGAAGATATTAAACGGATATCCGATAAATGAAAAATTTAAAAATAAATATCGGCCGGTTAAGTTTTAAAATTACGTTATAGCCGGGTCAAAAATCCGGGAAAATATTAATTTCTTTTTTCGAAAAAAAAGTTTTAGATAACTAAAAAAATTTCATAAAAGTTTCCGGATTCGTTTTACGTATTCCGGATTTTTATTTTCGGAAAAAAAACATTTTTTACTGTTATATATCTTTCATTTTTATACAACGGTTAACGTTATAATATTCAACTTTTTATTTTTAAAAAAAGAAATCTTTTAAGGTAACAAAAATTTACTTTATCGTTCCGTACGGAAATCGGTTTTTAATTTATTCGTTAACGAAATAATAATTATATTATTTTTAATAATTTCTATAACGGAAATAATTAATTTAATATTATATATATCTGGTAAACTTTTCTTAATATATTTAACAAAATAATAAAGACGGAAATTAAAATATAATTATTTTCGGATTTCTTTTATAAACGTCGGAAAATTTAATATTATTTATCGGCCTTTTTTATGATACGGTTACGGTAATTAACGTTTTTTTAAATTTTAAAATTAACGTATCCGTTTAAAAAATATCTGATTAAAAATTTAATTACCGGTAAGAATTTAATTAAAATTAAATAATTATTAAATTAAATAATAATTTTATTTTTATAATTTAATAATAAACTATATTTTTTTATCTAATTAAAACTGATAAAAATATTATATCCAGTATTTATAATTTAAAAAATTAAATCGGAAAAACGTTAACCTTTAATTTCGAATATTACGATTATTTAAGTTTTTATTTAGCCGGTAAATTATTTCCAGTAATTTTATAATTAAGTTAATTTTTTAACCGGATGTTATAAATTTATTATTATTTTTTTACTTATTTAATAAAAAAAAAGTTAACGAAAAATTAAATTTATATTCTGGTATTATAAAAATTAATAATACGTAAATTAATTTTATTAATTTAAATTTACGCAATTTTAAAAAAATCTTATATTTTTTAAAATTATTTGTTTACGTTATTATTAATATAAAAAGAATTATCGAAAACTCTTTTACCGGTTTTATTTTTTTTCCGATTCGTTAAAATTAAACGAAATTTTTATTATTTTTACCGTAACGAATTTTTTTTTCAAAATAATTATTAACTTTATATCCCGTTTTGTTATAATTAAAATACGTACCGGTTTTTTAATAATTTTTTTTTTTCGATTTCCGATAAAAGTTTACCGGTATTACCTGAAATTTTCGATTTACCGGAATCATTATTCGAACGGAACTTTTTATTTTTATTTTTCGGTTTATTATTATTAGAATCGCATAATTAAAGCTTACTTTTTTATTAACGTTATTTATAAGTAAGTTAATTATTATAAATAGTTATAACGATACGGTTATATAATTTTTCGTAAATAATATTAAAATTACGGTTATTTTTAAAAAAATTTATAAAATATATTTATATTTATTTTCGGCGATTTTAACTTTTTAAACGAAAACGTTAAACTTAAAGATAAAATCGTAAATATTTTAATTTGTGCCGGGTTTAAAAATAAAAATACGGACAGTTTTTTTGGCAACAAAAATGTAATTTAGATCGTAATACGATAATTTTAATACCTAAATTATTTCGGTTACGTAAAAAAAGGTTATATAATTAATTAATAACGAATTTTAATTATTTATTTAGCTTTTCTTTTTTTAAAAAGTTTATTAAATAAACCATACGAATTTTTTTCGTTCTGAAAAAATCGGTTTATTTATTTCGAACTTATTTATAATTTTACCATCTTAAACGTTAAATTTAATTTTATTACCGTTAAATTTAATTAAATTATTAATATAAACATTTTTTTTAGTTATAATTAAAATTTACGTTATTATTTTTTAGGAATTTAAAGAAAAAGGGGTTATATTATTATACCGCTAAGGCGAAATATATTAATATTACTACACGCGTTATTAATTATGTTTTTCCGGTAAAAGTAATTAATATCGGTAAAAAAAAATAAGAAAATAATAATTTTATCCGGCTTAAAAGCGAATAATTTCGTTACGGAATTTTTAAAGTTTTCTTTAAATATTTTAATTATTGTTAATTATTTTGTTAATTAATTATTTATTAAAATCGGGTTTTAAATAGTTATGGTTTTAATTTTAGTTTAATAAATTCTTTATTTTTAAAGATTCGGTTTCGTTTTTCGATACGTCGTTTTTTACCGTTTTTTTAAGGTGTTCGTTATTTTTTATATTTTAATTTGGGTTTTAAAGAAATATTTCGGTTTTTATATTTTCGATTTTACCTTTAATTAATATAAGTCGTTTTAAACGTTAATTAGCTAATAAATAATTTTTCTTAATAAATATTTAATCTTGATATTAATTAATTTAGGTTTTAGTTTTAATTTGGGACGCGTTATTTTTCGTTATTACGTATCGACGTAAAAGAAATGTGGTACCTTATTTATTAATCCCTGGGCTAGCCAAAAACGGAATAAGCTTAGAATAATATTACGGCCAGCATTAATATAATATGGTAGCTAGTTTATTAGTATTATAAACGAAGATTTTAAGCTAAAAAAAAGAAAGAAAAAAAGGTAAAGCCGTAAAGTATGTAAAGATTTATAAATATCCTTATTTTTTATGTAGCAGATAGCTAGTTTATATGGCAGCTGTTAGCCCTATATAACGGTTGCTAGCTTTATGGTTTGATTCTGGTGGTTGCCGTTATAAAACGTATATAATACGAACAAAAAAAAGACAAAAAAAGGTAATTAACGAAATACGTACGTAAAGAAAAATTAAAATAAAAAACGCGTTAAAATTTTCTTTTGGTAAGGATTAAAAAAGGGATTAAAATTATAATTCATTAAGTACCAAATAAATACGTATTAATAACTACGGTAACTTCATAATATAACGTTATTATATCGAAACATAACCGAAAATAAACGTAACCTATATACGCCTTACGTTAAATATATATAATAACGTTATTAAGAACTGACAGCTTTAAAGAGGAGGAATAATTATAAAAATATAACCCGATAGGTCTTTGGTTAATAACCAACCAGGCACCGACCTACCTGCTAATATAAATAGTTATCTGGCGGCATTAGGGAACGCCGGATAAAAGTAACCTAATATACTCACTTCTTAGAATTTACTCTGCGACTAGTTGGCGATCACCTCACTCAGCTCACAGCTATCCCTTATCTTACATCGCGACGACGATGAGTCGTGAGAGTCTCCGGGGTTGCGCCCGGCGAAAAGAGCTCCTAGAAATATATGAGCGGTGCTGACTAACTGATCGGTGGAGCCATATTCTCGGCCCTGCACCCTGCACCATTTCAATATACCTTAATCTCATAAAACCTTACTTTAAAGCAGAACCTTATTTTGAAGCAGACTGCTGAGCCCCCGTAAGCACGCAATTTCTCGACTGATATCGGCTTGGAGGGCTTATATGCGTGGTTGCCGGTAAGCTTCGACACTGATGAACCTTATGCCCGGCAGTAAACCTTATGGATAAGCCTTAAGGATAAATCTTAAGAATAAACCCTAAGAATAAACCTTAAAATAAACCTTAAGAAGAAACCTTAAAAATAAACCTTAGCGATAAACCTTGAGGGTAAATCTCAATCGCAGCATAAAAGGCTATACGAGCCCTTGCCAGTCTTACGGCTTAATCGTTTCTACGGCACCTTCTCGAGTTACCATTCATCAAGGCAGCTAAACATACCGCGCAACTCCAAATACACGATACCGGTAATCCGCAACCGTAGGATTTCCAAAGAAATTATCCTGTTTACGGCACAAAATCCCCACAAGGCCACCGGACGAACTAAAACAATCGATACTACTAGCAAGCTAAAAAATCTTTCTTAATAAAATCGACTTCGGCTGCGAAAGAGTTAATATATATTATAATAAAAAGTTTACGTTTTATATTTTACAATTCCTATAAAACCCTTTTTTAAACCTTCGTAATAATATAATTTTAATAATTAATTTTTATCGGTAATTAAAATTTTCGTCTTAATAATTACTTATATTACGTTTTTAAAACTTTTAAAACTTAAATAAAAAAGTTTTTTATATTATAATATAACGTTTTCTTTTAAAAGCTTTAAAAACTTTTTAAAAATGTTTTTATAAAACTTTTTTTAATTTATCCGTTTCGATAAAAAGAACTTTTTAATTAAAGATTCCGTAATAGAATTTCCGTTTTCTTTTTCAAAAATACTTTTATTTTCAGATTTCTTTTTTAATTTTTAAAACGTGTTCGTTTTTTATAAGCCGGACCGTTAAGTTCCTAGATTATTATAAAAATTACTAAAAAGATATTATCATTATTATTATTTTTAAAAATTGCCTTAACGTAATATATAACGGTTAATGTTTTATTTATTTAACTTTTATTATATACGTTTTTAACGTTAGTAACGCTTTATAATATATAAAGTTAATTCCGTAATCTTAAAAATCTTAATTTATTAAAATAATGTATAAAAAATAAATTATATATATTTTAAAAATATAAAAATAACCTTGTAGAAAACGTTAATTTTCTTATTTAAGCTATTAAATAAGCTTTTTCGTATATTTTTTACTTAAATTATTAAAATATTTTTTCCCGTTGAAAACTTCTAACTTATTATAAAAAGGTATAAGTTAATAAAATTCATCCTCCGATTTTTAACGTAAACGTTTAAATTTATATTTAATAATATGAATTTTTAACAATTATATCCGGTAATAACATTATTATTTTAAATGCCTGTTCATAAACAGAATTTTTAACGAAAAATATAAACATTAATTAAAAGTTTATAACTTCGATTTCTTTTTAATAACTTTAATAACATATTTAAACCTTAAAACTCTATTAACGACGCGTTTATTTACTTTTTAATTTTAAGCTTTTCGATTTATTTATTAAGTTTAACTCTTAAGCGGTTATATAAGCATTTCTTAAAGGTACATATTATATCGTAAAATATTTTCGGTTAATATAATTATTATCGTTCTAGTTATTATTATAGTAGTTATTATTCGAAATATTTAAAGAAAAGTTTTATTTAATTAAAATTCTTTCTGTTAAAAATAACGTTAAACGCTTTTTATAATAATTATTCGATAATAATACCTTAAGCCTTTTATAACATTATATAATAAAAGTAATTTGTTAACGTCTTAATTATTAAATATAACTTCTTTTACCGTAACGGTTTAAATAATAATAAAATTAAAAAAATCCTATTAACTTTAAAGAAAATTAAGGTATTTATAATAAGTTACGATAATTAAAATTTAAAACTTCTTAATTTTAATATACGTATTTTAATACTTAAAACATTATATATATATTTAAATCTTATTAACTTTAACGTTTTCTTATATCGAACGTTAACTTCGTAAATTTAAACTTTCTTATTAAGTTTAACCTTGCTTTTTAAAATAATTAGTTTATTTCGAAATAAATTTTTAATACATTTAATGATAATTAAAACAAATACATAAAGTTAAAAATTTATTAACTTTACAAGTACCTTTTTTAAATTTTTAAAAATTTACTTTTCTTCGTATGTTTTTACTGCCTTTAAAACTTCGTCTTTATTATTAACTTAAATTCAAACTTTTAATATCTTTAAATCGAAATTTTTAAAATTAAAAAATAAGATCTTTTTAATAACGGTAATGCGTTTACATTATTAGAATTAATATAATCTTATAAAAAGCTTATCTTAAAGCTAACGTAAAACTTAAATATATTATACTTTTTAAAATCCCCTTTTTTAAAAAAGTTCCTTAAACTGCCTTATTAAAATCTTATTAAAATCTTTTAAAAAAATTAATTTTAAACGTAATATAAATAAAATAAATAAATTAAGATTATAAAGATATAATGTATAATATCTATCGTATATATTATATATATAATAATTTCTTATATATTTAGCTCAGCTTATAAAATAAGACTTTAACTTAAATCAATCTTATATAAAGATATAATAATTAAAACCCTTTATAAAAGATAATATTAAGTTATAAAATTATTACGAAAACGATAATAAGGTTATAAATAACTTTAAAAATAACGTTTACGATATTTATATCAGAATTTAAAAAAATACCGGACCAAGCTTATAATTACAAAACTCTGATATTATATACTAAAGCATATATGGTTAAAACAGAAGATATTATCAAGTTAACCTTTAAAAAGATCCTGTCTAAAAAGGAAGGATATAAAGCCTCCTTAAATACATATAAAACAGCTACAATTAAGAGAAAGCGATACCGGGACTTCGAACAACGTATCCAATAACGTATCCACTAGGTATAACGCTAACTAAGCCACGGCGTTGCTAACAGGCCTAGACTTCAGTAGGGTCTGACAACTTCGTTCGTTACAAAAGCCCTTGTTTATGTTTCCTTCGAACACCAACTGCGCCGCCGCCATTGCATATGTAGCTTTCAAGGATGATTGCCTTCCGCGATCAGGAGCGCCTCGAATGACCACTGGCCAATTTTTTGCCTCTGGGCTGCCAATTGGGAAAGCATACTTCAAATGGCTTGCCATCCTTCTCCGCATGCGCCGCGAGTCTGCGACAGTATTGTTAATAGATATTGGAGAAGCCAGCCGTTTGAAACATACTGCTCCCTGTTGCAGGTAATCATCATATTTAAATTGCACCACATGCACACCAGTGCCTTAGACGCCTCGTTCTGTGACCCCAACACGTATCAATTAGATGTCGGAATTATAGCAGGTGGAACATCACATGAGGAATTACTTACAGTCTTCAACTGGGAGGTCGGACCCTTCTTGGTATTCTGTTCTTGTTTGCGCGCACGTTTCTGCGCTGCCTTGGCTCCCTACAATGCCACTTTTGCATTAGTATTTGGCAAGTACATTCCCAGAAAGGGATGTCCGTGGGTCTCAACGTACGTTACCACCACCCATCTTGAGTGTCTTTTAGCGTAGTTTTGTCTTGGAACACAAGGGATGAAAGCCCGATGGCGGGTCTAGGGAGTAGGCACGGGATGGGGTCTAAGTGCGAGAAGGGACTGAAGGGGGAGCTTTTGCGATAACTGAGAAATTCCACCTGATCCGGGCCTCTGCGGCAATTTAAGGCTTTTCTCATCTGCACTTCCTGTATTGGGAGGTTCTGGGACGCCGCCAACCGTCTATGAGGCCATCCCTATTCAGTTAGTCTTACTGTAACCTTCACCGCTCTAAGGGATACGGTAGCAGTTCATGTGGATCCCATGTCTAGGGACTGCTCCCATGCTATTTGTAGAAATCATAAGTTTAGGTAGCCTTTCAAGGTTCCAATGGCTGTTGCCCAAACCCTACCTACTATGTAGTCCAGTATAACTGCTAGGGCGCGACAAGGTGCCTCTTGTTGTACGATTTATACGTTATTGGCTTACGTATACGGTATCAACTTATCTGCAAGTGGGCGACGAGACGTTAGCTCCAACAACTTTTCTAACGGCCAAAAACCGAGCAATTAGCGCTGAAGCCGACTTCAGCCCCCTTAAAGGCCGCTGATTGGGTCATCTAGCCGAATAAAAAAGTGTGTGCCACCAACTTGCATAAAATTGTTGGAGCTAACACCTTGTCGCCCCCTAGCAGATAACTTGATACCGTATACGTAAGCCAATAGCGTATAAGTCCAGCAGCAAGAGGCACCTCGAATACAATGATAACTTCTCCAGCCTCTACAACCTCAGGGGTATTCTTAGTTAGTTACCTCCATCGGGTCCACTGCAAAGGTCAGGTAAACTCCCTATAAATTTGTATGGGATAAAACTTCTCTGACGGTTTTACGACGGAAGATGGACCTTGGCCGAAGTGGCCAATGTATATTCCATACAATTTCCATAGGTATCTACTTTCTAACCCCATACGGCATATGGTGGACAAAGTGGAGATAACTAAGAATACCCCTGGGAGTTGTACTCTGGGTGGTTCGAAACATTCGCCATAACGTCACTCTATCAGAGGCGTGGATCGCTTAAGCGGACGAATGATCTTGAATGTTATCCTACGAATAGCCATAGGGCGTCAGTAGATGCGCTTAGGCGCGTGATCAACGGCTTACAGCCAACGACCTACTATGGCCATCACGGCCACGACCTGGGCTTAGGCCCCGAAATTCATACTAAGGGCTCGAGGGACGCTGTGCTGCCGTCGCACGAAGAAAGGAGGATACAGCTTGGGACGATGGAAACAGCGACGAGTCTACGGACAAGAATTGCTATATGGGTTATACGCATGTAGATAAGCAAGTTAGTTTAGCTTCACCTACTTCAACACGCCCTCATGCCCTAGGGGATGTTACGGGATAGCGGGCTACGCGGCGCTCCCCCCGGCGTTAAATACTACAAGCAAACAAACATAAGGGGAAGTAGCAACAATTCTCAATAACAGCCAACCGGCCCAGTGCCGTAAAGAAGTAAGTGGCAGTGCATTTCTCCCTTTCCTATTGGCCCATTTTGTGATGACCAGCAAAGTGTGGGAAAATTGTTGTTCTGAAGTCTCGTGGCCCTTCGTAGGATAGCTACGCCCTGTTGATGGAGACGATGGCGTTATCCCTATATAATATTTATATCTTCATCTACCTCATCGCGAAACATGTCTAGCGCCCGAGAGCCCCCAAATAGCATACAGACACCGACGCGAACATAAACACCCGGGATATGGGTCGGATGGAGTATAATCCCCCAACCATTTCTCCCCTTATCCTTGTCACCACACGATAAGCATGTCATTACTCCGTTCTCTTCGCCATACGGACCGCATGACTCTCCCACTCCGATAGCTGGTGCTCTTTCAGCGAATGTAGCAGCGTGATCCTCTTCTGGGTTAGCCCAGTACTCTAAGACTCCATTGCTCGTCGCTTGGCAACACGAAGCCAGGAGGAGTATCTTCAGGTTCCGTACTTCCCGCGCCGCGTTTACGGGCACTCTCCAATCCAACGTAACAGTACCGAGTTTGTCTGCGAGATAGTCGTGGTGGTGTCGTTCTTCGGAGCGCGGCAGCGACGTGATAATAGGTGGCAGGGGCACTAGCTTGCCACGTAGAACAAGCGATGCGTCTTCAATTCGTCCGTAAGGATTCTCGGATTCCAAGGCGACATTATAGTCGATAAATGTGATTTCTGAGCGGATGTGGCTAAGCGCTGACTCGGATGTGAGGAACCCATCCAACGCAGGATCGGGACTGGAGGTTCCCGGAATCATATATGTATTTGGAACGATGAACTCAAAGCCATGTTTGAAGCGGGAGGCCCAGCTCCATGAAGGGGCGATATATGGAGTTGGATGACGAATATCTTCCAAAATGGTATCCAAGCTTCCTAGGGGTGCAGCATTCATCTCCCAGATAAGTTCGGTATGAAGGTTGCGTTTCCACATACCTGCCATGTATGTGTCTTCCAGAAAGCCGCCGCAAGCCTTTGCAATACCGGCAATAGATGGGAAAAGATCAGTGTCATAGGTATACTGACGGTTTCGGATATTCATGATACCGCTCCAAATGCCATACGCATAGCGTTTGATCTCCTCTGAACGATCCTCGGAGAGCGCCATGGCGAAAAATTTCCGGAATCCACTGGTAAGCCTCCCTGTATTATGTTCAAAAAAGCCGTTCTCGGACATTCCGGCGCTATCGCACGCAAAGTGTATCATTGACTTTCCAAAGAAGAGGAGACGAGAGGCAAACCCATATTCCTGAAAAGTCCATCCGCGTTTGGACCACTTCGACTGCAATTCGTCGCGGTAACGAGGAGAAGACATCCATGGCGACCAGTTATCGCACTCTGTGTCGTTATGGCACTCATAGAGCATATAAACACCGCGTACGTGGTCATATTTGGTCGACTGGAAATCTATAAAGACACCGGAAGGTCGAGGAGAAAGAAAGCTTTCGAGACAGGAGCTGGAAGAGAGGGGGCATATTGTCAAATAGGAATGGTAAAATATCATGCCCATCGTCTCGCTCTCTTGGAGCCAGTCCTTCAAATCTCCCTGGATGATGCAAAGGCAATCCACCCACACGTATCTGATGCCCAGAAGTCGGCAGACGTTTATCGTGTCCTTTACAACCGGTGTCAGTTGCTGCTCTGGTATTTCTTGGCAAAACAAGCCAATATTTGAATTTGTCGTTTTAAGCTGTTGGTCTGCATCTTCCTTTGGACCCCAGCAGTAGCTCAGAGTCGCATACTTGATGGGGGCCGGTGAAGCCGTTCCGTCGGTCAAAGATGTCGTTATAACCAGGTGCGGACTGCAATCCTTGTCGTCGCCAACGTCAATTAGCCGTGTGGGAAGGAAGCTAGATTGTGGCATAGAATGTTCACACTTGTTGTCACAGAGCCAAAGTTCGTCTTGGATCCACTCCACGTTTTCGGGGTCGAGAGGCTCTCGGCATATTGTGTCGTCTGTCCTTAACCAAAAGGATACATCATCTGTTTGACAGTCAGTATTGTCGAATCTGTAGCTTAAAAGAAGCATAACACATAGGGATATTCACTGACCGTTATCAGAGAAGATACGATATACGATATATGCAATCCCTTCCTCTTCAGTGGAAAGGTCACTTCCCTCGTAGACGACGCAGCGCATATATGATAGGCCGCTCTCTTTCTCATACTTATATCCTCCCCAGAAAAGTCCACACATGATCGTGACTGGGCCGCGCCAATCAATGTTGCGTCGAAGCAACCCCTTGAGCAGCAACGCGCACAGCTCACAACCCGCGGCTGCGGATTCTCTCAGTGATGGGTATCCTGGAGATACGTCGTTCCAACGCATATAATGGGGAAGACAGAAGCATCCGTCTCCCTCACGTTTGTGTCGGATGGTAGGCCTTCCATCAGCAAGGCTGTCCTCGTAGAACTCTTCTTTGCTGTCTTCGATTCGGGTGAGATCCGTGCAACGCCCACAGAGATCAGCTCCACCGTGACGGCCTTTAACGATATTTATAGACGCCGGCATTTGTGCCTCGAGAGCTTGACAAAGGATATTTGGATGCAAACCATTAGCTTTGCAAATGCTGGGCTACCCCTATTTAACGTCTATTAAAGCGAAGATCGAGTTATGGAGGCGACTTGGAAGCCCGGCGCTAAAAGCAGCTTTTGGCCGGAAAATAGGCGCCGTGGTGGGGAGACGGATTTGTGACTGGGATCTGGTTGGTGATACCGAGGTGGGCGTTATCCTCATTATGCATGTTGGTCCAACATCCTCGAAGCCGAGGAGCCTGTCACAAAGCAGCGGCCCGTGGCACCCTGGGCCCTTTGCAAACCGAAGCCTTTACCCAATCGGAAAGGGTGGATGATAGTTTTACTGCATCGTGTGGCTTAACATCGTTCGTATTTGGAAACTCTTCATTTTAAAGGCTTATTTATGAAGGGACATGGGATTTTGAAGATTGTGCTCTGGCTGGTGGAAGAAACCTACGACTCGGATGCACGCGGAACACCATCGGATAGTAAACATCAATCATGTCAGCCAGAAGCCTAAAGAACACGTGACAGCCTCAAACGAAGGCTTTACGTTAGGCTAGGGCTGCGTCATCTATCGCACGCCACCTCTCAAGTGCTAGTTGAGTTCCGCGGAAGCAGAACTTTAGGCTTCTTCCCCAAGCCCGTCTCGAACAGCCATCGTGACAACCACCGGGCCGTAACCTCGTGCCGTTGTTCTCCCTAGGCGGCCGTATAGTGAGAGGCGACCTTCTCTATCTCGATGGTGCTCAGCTTAGCGAGAGATCGGCAGGCGAATCTTCTCGCTCGGTAGAAAGGTCTTCCCGCAAGGCCTTGAGAAGACCGCCGAAAACCCGAAGGTCGCGGGCCTT
Source organism: Monosporascus sp. MG133 (assembly GCA_004155925.1). Lineage (NCBI taxonomy): Eukaryota > Fungi > Ascomycota > Sordariomycetes > Xylariales > Monosporascus > Monosporascus sp. MG133. Next base: position 47,584 of record QJNX01000211.1, on the reverse strand, counting down.
GTAGTAGTCCTTATGCTATCCCTTCTTCCCGCCACAAGAATCCAGGTCGCAGATATCCAGTTTAAGCACTTGAGGTTGGCGATTGTCTGACTGAGGAAAGTCCAGATCTCCGTCCATCCTTCGGTTTGGTAGATGGTACAGCCATCAACGACCAGTTCATCGAGCTCACCCGCTCGAGAAACTTGACGGATACCTTCATGGGTTTGCTCCACGGCCCAACAGAACCGGGAAACTCGTTGACGGAATAGACACCGTCGTTCCGAAACCAGTGGTTCGGGTCTCACCAGTTCTGCAAAGCAACATTGCGATGGTAACCGAAACCACTGTCCGGCTGCAGGTCACCCGAAACACTGAGGCGTTCGGCCTGGATCATCACTGTATCTAGCTTCTGGTTGAAGGGGATTGTACCAGGTGTAGGCAAGCCGTAGTATTCGATTGCCAGCTCTCGAAATGTGCGGCAGACGGAGAAGACGCTCATGTCCGACCATGTTCGGGACTTGTAAATGATCAACTGCGTCGGCTGCCGCTGAGCCGCGAAAAAGCTCTAGTGCGTAATTCTCAGCGTGTGAACCTGCAGCTCGTGAGCACCGGTCGTAAACTCAAAGATGCGAGCAAACACTTCAATCGGCTTGTTAAGTAAGGGAGAGTTTTTATTGCTCCAAGTGGTCTGATCCACTACCTCCGGAGCAGCATTGGTGGCATTCTCTTGTCCGCGGGTATCAGAAACCACCGCGTCTTCCGAGTTCTCCTGCCATGACTCAATAACAGTCAGTAAGGCGGGTAGAATCAGGTGTATGATGTTCCAATTTACCAGAGATACTAGGGTTTTGGCCCAAAGATCAAAACGAGCGTCGTTGAGTCCGCTCTGTTGAGAGTTTCGCCGACCATGATATAGCAAGGATCCTAGCGGTGGGTCCGGCAGCGGTTGCACTCCTTCGTGCACTTGATAAGTGGAAGGATATGCGAGACGACGCCCTCCCATCCATCAGGGTTTCGATCGTTGACAGATCATCAGTTTTCTGGTGTCAGATTCGCCATCGACAGCGGATGGCGTAGAGGTGTGCGGACCATCCATGACTGGTTCGTGTGGTTCCTGTGTCATAAGGTAGACGGCTTGTGGTACAAAAATCATAGACTTGAGAGAAGACGCGAAGTTTGGAAGCAGATGTCAGGATGGAAGAGATACCATGGTGTCGAGGTTGAAGAGGAACTGTGGACAAGGAAAATGAACGAGTGGTACACTGGGCCCGGGTTGTAGGTTAATTGCTAAGCAAGCTAGGTCTACAAAGATAGCCTCCCAGGGCGGCTAAAATGTCTATTTAACTAGTTGCCGACGTGTCTACTTAACGAATTTTCGACGTGCCCTAATTAAGTAGTTGATTACTTAATTAGTTTTTCGGTGAGTCTACCCAACTAGTTGCACTTTTCTTTTAAAAATCATCTGCACGTTTGGAGCTGTTAATGCTTAAGCGTATATCACACTCCTTTTCTTAGCGTTTAGCTCTTTTGGCAACTTTGCCATTAATTAAATCAAAACATTAAGGCCAAAATCTTGCGATTGCTAGCTTTATTCTTTAAAAATAATTAGCACGGTAAGAATAAAATTTCGTATAATATTATGATAACTTATTAAGGTTCCTAACGGCATGACTTAATATCCTTAATTACGTTAAAGGGTTGTGTTATTATTGGCTTCAAAACTAGGTGAAGCCTTAAAGGGGATGGGGCGCTTTTGGGAAAAAGGGGGGGTTTCGCCTCTCTAACAAGATAAGCCCCAGTAATGTTGGAAATAGCGTTACGCTTCACTCTCTACTTGACATGAATCGACGTGAATCCAGCGGTGTATATTTACTGGAGAAAAAAAATCCCTTAGTGGATGTCTATCCACTTGGGAATAGCCTCATTACTAATCCATCCATTATAAAGTTTAGAAAAGTTGACGGTTGATGGATTTCCAGCACTGGTTCCGCCGCGGCGATGATAGGCAAACATATATTTGAACTCCAACGAGCGTTGCTCTAAGAAAACTGAAAGTAAGTAGTTCTACCAGCAAATCTCGGTACCAGCGTTCCTAACAGCGTCCCAACCCACTGCTCCGTCCTCCCCCCTTCCCGGCAAACACGCCCCATGCCCGCCCGAGTTCCTTTCCAACCCAGAGCTGAGCACTCTCTAGTACTCGCAAACGCAACGGCAAGTGTTCCAAGCAAGAATGCAGCCGCCTTGAATGAGTGCCGTGATCGACTTCCAGCCCGGGCACTGGCCGGCTCCAGCCTCGCCGACGCACGCGTTCAAGCAGCGATTGTCTTCGTCCCAGTCGTTCTTGCAGCCACCGGCCGCCTGCCAGTTTTTCTGCGCCATAATCGAGACGTCCTCGCTCGCGGACGGGTTCGTCACTGTGCCCTGGACGACATCCTGGGGGGAGGGGAGGGCCGTGGCCACGGCGATGAAGAGAGTGACAAGAACTGTCTTGGGCTGCATTTTGCTTGCTGTGTGGTAGGGGTCAGCGCTCAGAGGGTTTGGCTTGCGAAGGCGCTTTGAAGGTTGTGATGATGTGATGGGACTGATTATGTGTTTGTGAAGTAGACTAGTCGAGGTTATCTCTTGCTGGTGTAGCTTGGAACGGTAGGTAAAGGAAGGGGCAGGCGTCGTCCTATTTATGCTTCTCAGAGAGACCGCAGAACAAGACTTCTTAGAAGTACAACTCTCTATTCTCGTTGAACACTAGGAAGTAACGTTGCAAATGCCTCGAAGACTATGCTTCTTCCTTCCTTTCACCCCTACGGAACACATATCATAGCATCTCGCCCGTAAGCCGGCGCAATTCATATGTTCTCGAGGAGACGATGTTACGGTTGTCTTACGCCTGCGTTGCCTTGGCGTGAACAGGGGGCGTCTTAACAGAGGCTGCCTTATAGCTGTTAGGCTTCCAATATAGCACTCCAAAAAAAATGTCTTAGTTCAGTCCCGCTGCTGAAACTAAGGCTCAGTAGCTGATTAGGAGCTAGCTCTTGGCTCAATTAGACCAGCCCCTAGTTGGGATTACCCTACAATCACCTCCGCAAGTGACCGGGTGGTCGAACTATATTAGTTCAAGCGTTATATGGTCATATATATTCTCACAAGTATCGCCTTCTCTCAGCTACAGCTGTTCCCATATATATTTCAGGAGGCATCACTACCCTCTCTCTCTTAGCTAGGGCCCTTCGGAGGTCAACCAGATAAATCTACTTCTTCAGTCACAAATGCTTCAGTGTGTGATGTCAGGGTAGCATACTATTCTAGAGCTATCTATTTTGCATTTTCGAGCGGGAAATTGGGCTTATGTGGTCGTTTGAGATGTTGAGGAACGCCCAAGAGATGGAGGACTTCCAAGCTGTGCCGTGACTTACCGCGCCGGTAAAACAGAGGGCACAGGAACAGAGAGTGCGGGAACCCCGGGGGTATAATGAGTATGTGACCGTAACCAGCGAATGGAGCAGTGAAATCAGGCCTATAACAGAGGAAAACAGACTGAAAACAAGAACATTCTATCCAGTGACTACATGGCCGTTAGAGATAACATTCTTGATGAATATCGTTATAGGTAGTTTTCTTAGGGGTTCGCTAGGACAGTCTATTAGTAAGCCGGTTTTCTGACTTGCAGGATGTTTGAATTCTGATAGGAGATTATTGCTCTGGACCTATGTGTTAAGAAACTCGTCTCGCCTGGCAAGGAGTTTAATTAACTTTTGTCTGAGCTCGCTGCTCATCCAATTACCTACAACATTTTGCAGATCTGCTCCCTAAACAAAATCTGCTCCACGAGCGCTCGTCTAAACAAGCTTCCTTCGTGTGTGTGGCGTGTGCAGTCTTATGACTGTGCCTAGGTAGTACTAGCAGGCATATATTCTGCACTCGATACACCAATGAGACGTCCTCTACTCGTAGCTTCCGTCAAAAGCCAAGCCGTTTGCCAAGTTGATTGTAAAGGTGCTTCGCCTCGCAACGGCCCACTGGATTGGTGGGCACGAACCAGACCACTTCTTTGCCAGACTTTAACAGCTACCCCTGCGACGCTAACTTTTATTCCCCGGAGAGGTGTAATTGGTCTTTCTTGTCGCCTGAGATCTGCACCCCAAAAGGCTCTTGCATCACGCTCCTCCTCGGTGTCTGACTTTGGGATGGGCGATCATGTACTGGATTGGGAGAGTTGCGCAGTGAGCGAACAACAAGTGGCTCGCCTCGGATATGGGGACGGATGTGGTGCTGTAGGGGCCATTTATGGCCGATATAATTATAACGTTTTCGTAGGTTTTCTGAGTATCATCTTTAACCTTGTGTGGACCACGAAGGGTAGTGTTGTTAATCCCCTGCCTTGTACATACAATTCTCGGATGCTAGGATCTCCATTGACTCTTACACATGTACAGACGGGACGTTTTCGGGTCTTCGACAGATTAAGACGGCTCCTGGGCTGTTGAGGCAGACACTCTGCCAGGGGCTGGAGTCCCCTGTAATACCTTAAGGCGCTCCAAGCTGTTCCACCCAGCTGGTCCGTAGCCCCACCAACCACAACATAGCTTGGCAACTGCGGAGATTTTTGGCGCCGTTGGGTGACACGCACACGGTTACTTACTTGACCAATGTGGAAGGGAATTCCTCCGCTTTTGGCGACCGCTCATAAGGCCTGGATACATAACATGCTTTAAAAGCTACCGATAATGAGACCGGCATTCAGGGATTTGGCAATGTTGTTACCCCGCAAGCGCTGGTGTCTCAGCCTTCTGTTCTAAATTCGTCTCCCTTCCTCTCCCCCACCCCGAAATGAGGACACGGATACTTAAGGGTATGCACACCACGACCGCCAACACCTCAACTCCTACAGCGTGCGTCGTAAGTCACCCGTAGGGAGACGAAGCCGGAAGAGGCCAAGTCATCACAGAGTCCCCTCTCGTCCGTTGCTAACCCTTGCTTGCTACGGCCCGGCTTTCTATGACTAAAGCTGCGTCGCCTGCGCGTCCTATCGCAGGTGCTGTGTAATCGGTCCTACTATGACCAACTGGAACCTGCGGGAGGGGGGTTCTTCGATTGGCTGTCCTAAGGGGAGGGGAAGCCTCCTCCTGCTGGTATACTGATGCTATCGACATGGGCTGCTTTCTTTATGACTGGCCAGGCGGGATATATGATCCGCTGCGCATAGGATCCTCCAGGCCGATATGGAGATTACCTCGTGGACGGACGGAAAGAGGCATCAGGACGGGCGTTCGAATAAGGCTCGGGATTACCCGAAGCTTAGCATCGTGAAGGTGTTCGAATGCTATGTCGTCTTTAGCTGCGTCCAAGGCTTTCTCAACACTTGCCCTGGTGCTACGGACGAAGGCCATTGCTAATGTCACACTTACTAAAAAGCAGCTGCACAGCTCTAAAGGATACCTTGATCCTTAGGATGCTAGGAAGCGGTAATCCCACTCGGTATGGGTGATCCACTGACATAGGGCTCCGGAAGGGATTAACGTTGTCCCGAATGACCCCTAATCTTTAAAGCTTTAAAGGGGGCCCCTTTTCTGCGACAACTAACATAAGTGTTGCCCTTTATTGCGCTTGAAGTCATGGATAGCATGCTTGACCCCCGTCTATAGCTTCTCGTCATGTCCATATTCGAACTTAGCACGCTTGACAGCATCCTCAATCACTAGGCCCTTCTTGTTCCGGCCGGTCGGGGTGCTGGCAGTAATGGCGAAATCGTCGTCATCCGTATCGATCTGAAATTCAACCCCGGCTGCGGGCTTGCTCTTGATAATCTTACGGCCCTTCTTGAATGCTTGCCACCGGTAGTGTGATGCTTGACAGCCTTGCGATGGGCAGGCCGAATGTGGACTTCCTCATTATCCTCGGCATCAGCATTATCAGCCTCAGTCGACTTGTTGCTATCATTGACCTGTGAGCGATGCTCGCGCTCGTCCGTCTCCGCCTTAAGGTGTCGGTCTGCTGAGTCCGTCATGTTTCCTGTAATGCTTGACGAGCCTCCTCGTAAGATTGACTGGATTGAACTGTGCGATGTGTTTGGTCCTCCGTACTTGAAGAGCTTCCCGAGAAAGTTGCAAGGCCTACACATGCAATGTTATGCTCAACCACCCTTGTAAAGATTTGGTGGTGCTTTTTGGGAGAAGAAAGGAGCGAAGAAATTCCGTGGCAGCTGCATATATAAAGGCTTCTTTTCTCACGAACTTCTCACTTGAGGAAGTCACGACAAATTCACCAGAATTTTATAAGGCATGCCTCGTCCAGCCTACTCTCTTGGCTGCTAATTAGGACACGTCTTGCAATCGGACTGATTGTTTCTCTTCGACGGCGTCGCCAGAGCGGCCGCCACGTCTTGTATCCTACGAAGCGATGGACTACGTGAATATGGCCATCTCCGAAAACGCAACACGAAATATCTTCACCTGGTTGAGGCCTGACGGATGCGCTTGCCACGAAAAGGATATTTGGAACCATGAGTGGTTTGCTATTTCTGATTCTGATTTGAGGATGAGGAAAGCCCATAGAGAGTAGTGCGGCTGGGAGCCTGTCGTGTAGACTCATGACCAGCCCGCACGTTCAAAGAATGACCACGCTGTATTTTGTCGCCTCTCGTCTCAAATAGTTACAGTCGCTCTCAGATAGTTACAGTCGCTTTATCTCATAGATATCAACCATGGTACACATATAAGGGTGGTCTGGACACGCCTTACAGAGGACGTAGGCACCTTTCTCAGCTTCGGCATGGTCTCCTGTCTGGCAGACCTTGAAACTCTTTCGGCAACCAGATGCCTCGCAGGTGTAGTAATTGTGCTCATTATTAACGTGTTTACACTTGGCACAGAAACCCGATTTCCAGAACTCACGGACATTAGTTGTATGCGGCCTGCAAAATGACTTAGTCCTAAGCTCCCGTTGGATACAGGGATCGTTATGAGGCCTGGTCAGAACCATCACCATTTAAGGAAGGAAATACGTTGCACTCGGTCTGCAAATCAGGGAATACAGATTTCTAATTAGTTAGCATTCTTCCAGGCGTGTAAATGGATTGGGATGGAGATGGACGGTTACCATAGACTAAGACTTTAATGCAACTTCTCCACTTATTGCCTTGTATTATAGCCCATCTAGCACTGTGCTGCACCGGCCGGGTGAGAGCATTCTCTTTCTGGAAATCCCTGCTGAATGGCTGTGGCAATCTCGTCGTGGCACGTGGTGTAACAGTCTCCCGGGCTATCCCACGAGCGCCCTCGTCGCCAAAATGAGACTCTACCTTCGTGTTCGCAGTTGAATGTGCTCCAGCCCCCTAGACTCATTAGTAAACGTTCTGAGTAACCAATTTGCTATTGTAAGGAAAGAAAGCCTCGAACCTACAGTCTTTAACCTCGTTATTCAGGCAGTCGAGGTAAGCCTGGATTGAAATACCATTACCAGGTCCCCATAGCACTGACCTCTCAGTCACTTCAGCTACGGCGATGGAGGAGTAGGAAGAAAGCACGTTCATAGCAAGAGTAGAGAAACGCATGTTGGCTGTAGTCTGAAGCTTTAAAAGTGTAAACAAAGAATGTTTGTTCGTCCTAAGTTCCAGGTCAGTTTCATGGGGAGGACTATTCGATTCATATAAGATTTTCAAGAGCGCCGCTGAACCGTTGTAGTACCACGAGGGTGAGAGTGTGTACCACAGTCTAGACATGATCCTAAGAAGCTTAAGGCTATTAGTTCTTAACTGGACGGCGATAGATCATATCTAGGCGGGCTAATGGACCGATTGGTGATAGTCTGCGCCTTGCAACATAGAGTTTAATCTAGTCTCAAATTCCAAATTCTAACGTTACACTACAACGGATATCAGCTCTGGAGAGGCGGCCTAATTAAAAGAGCTATTGCTGATCACGGTTCAAAGTGCAATAAGCTTCGCCCCCTGGGAGGAGACTGATGAGGATGGTCATCGGTCAAGCGGCAAAGCGGGCAGGAAACCCGAATAAATTCAGGTCTATCGGATGGGGGCTGGGAGTACAGTCTGGATGATGTGACGCTCCTTTGTTGACACGTGTGAGAGTGGGGACTGCACCCTATAGTGTTTTATTGAGCCATCTGTTGATGAGCAGTGCCCGAGCCAACTGGAGCTCAAGGGTTCCAGCTCTCGCTGTCACAAGGACTTTCTAGCCTCCCTTATCACCCGGGATCTTGGAAGGCCCCTAACAGCCCCCGGAAGAGGGTGTAGAGTGCAATGCGAGTCCCTCTTCCGCACCAATACGACCATTTGCACAGATGAGACAGGTCGCAACGCCAATAATTGTCGTGCAGTTCGGCTGATATTGGCTCAATGTCAGGCCGGGATGAATGTTTCCAGCCACGTTCAAAAATAGCCTACTGTAAAAAGGCAACAATCTGCGGAGTTCGAGGATGTCGTTTGTAAACTACAGGAAACCAGAACTTGGATCTCTCTTTCGCCACATATTCCGACACATCCTTGTGGCCCTCGGTCAATGCCGGCTTCGAGACTGTGAGTGTGCTCTTGTCTATCGCTTCTAGCATCAAGAGATTTCCACAGGTGTCGAAGTCTTGATTCTAATTGAGGCTCTGCCAATATGGGATGTGTTGCATCTAAATCGCCCTGCCTGGTTTCCCGCACAGGTTGAGCAAGTTACTATTCCTGGCAGTCGCCCCAGCACCGTAGAAGGCGGCTGGTATTCCTGACAATCAACTTGCTTGGAATGGTAAAGCAGAAGCCTAAACGCGTCTGAGATTGGAGTATAGTAAACTCGTCTTTGAGCTCGGGGATAATACATCTCCGCAGCCCGCACATTCTAGCGGAGCTATAGACTCTACTTTCAGCTTAAGGAAGATAACGTCCTCACACTCGAGCCAAGCTCTCTTTACTTCTGCCCTAAGAGATACAGTTGAAACATACTCACAACCTACTTCCCACTTAAGCCAAGCGGTCTCTACTACCAACGAAAGGGGTATGAGTCCAGATATCCTCCTCGTCCTTCTTCTCCTGCTCCGGCTCCGGTCCCGCTGGTAGCTCAGACTCAGGCTCGGGCTCAGGATCGGGCCAGGACGCGGGTTCGGCTTCGGGCGTGGCTTCATGTAACTCGGGCTCAGATAGTTCTGGCGCGACTTCCATCGGCAGATCTGGCTCACATATCTCTGGCAGGTTTAAGTCGTCCAGCTTCGCTGCCTCTTTCGGTGATTCGAGTTCAGGCACTGGTGTCACGAAAGCAAGCTCTTCGGGCGCCCCACCCTGTGGAGCCACGTCGAGGCCACAATCTGAGAGCTCTGAAGGGTTATGAGGGGACGAGAGATGCTTCCTCTTCGTGGGCGAGGCTCTCTCTCTGGAACCAGACGATTCTAGGACAGATGAGCTCGTCGGCGAATTCTATAACTCCCGCGACCTTATGAGACATTTCACATATAGCACCTGTCGAGAGCATGACGTGATACGAAGAGGCGGGGCGGATGCATCGGCAGACACTGGAGCTGATGGAGAAGGTGCTGGGCCGAGAGCATCCCGACACCCTCGCCAGCATGAATAACCTAGCACGCGTGCTCGATAGGCAGGGGAAGTATGAGGAGGCGGGACGGATGCATTGGCAGACACTGGAGCTGAGCGGAGAAGGTGCTGGGCCGAGAGTGTTCCGACGCCATGTCGGGTGACTGGCCTTAAGACTAACTGCTAACTTGATGGCATTCAGCCTAAGAAACAGACAAATCAGGGTATTTTAAGCAGGCTGCGCGATATATACCTAAGTTTGTCACAGTAGAACAAAGCTAGACATACAGCGTTCTTTGTGCATTGTCTTTATTTCTGGCCCCCCGCCGGCTTGTTGGCACCGAGGGCAGCAGCAAGGGGGCTATAATTTGGGGGGTGGGTCGATACTGTAAGAATGGATGAACTCTCGGCATGAGCAAACACACAGAACACGGATAACTACCTCGGTGTCATCACTCAGACAAAGCATTATTATAGGGGGCCAAGATTATGCCAATTCCATCAACAGTCTTCCCAAACATGGCGAACTCATCGCATCATAGTAGGACATACGCATCTATGTTAACCTAAATCGCTTCTCAACATATTCTGTAACTCATCTAATTCCTCTGCCGGTTACTCCTTGCCGGGGTGGAGTCCATCTCCACCGGGTCCATCCGGGCTCGCAGTTCCGCTGGCAGCGTGCTTGTACCCAGCTCGGCGTGTGGACCGGAATCCGTTCTTGTCTGCATTTCAAGCTCGGCGATTCGCGCCTCCAGCGCCGCGATCCTCGCAGCGTCTGCCGCCTTTGCGTTCGATTGCAAATTCTCAGCCGGTGTGGCGTCTAGTTCTGGTTTCTCGTAAACGGTGCGACCCCCTAACCCGTCGCAGTGACCGCTGACGTGATGCAAATGCGGACCACCTACCGCCCCTGAGGTGTTGTTGCGTCGCCTGACCTCGGTGCAGTGACGCACAAATAGGATGAAATGTAGGAGCCTTCCCGGTAGGGCGTTAGCAATAGGTGCAAGCCACGAACAAATGTCGGCGAGACACACACGAGAGAGCTCATGAAAACGATCATGGCGACCTCTTTCTTCCCGTCCTCTTTATATCGCTTCGAGTTGGAATACGAGCTCGTATTCCAGTCTACCATTTCTGCTAAAAGGCCGAGACAAGCGGTGCTCCCCAGCCAGATAAGCAGGTCAATGGAAAGGCTCGTCGGGGGGTGGACGGGATAGCCGTCCCTGAGCCGCAGTGTGACCACCCGTTCTGTCACGTCCCAGATGATTGCAACGATTGCCTAGACCGGGCATTGCTCTCTATCAGAATCCGGCCGTTTTGGTCGGAAGAGGGAAGGCGGTAAGGGACGTGGGTGCTTACAGGAGGAACCGAAACTAGCCAGTCCAACAAAAATCTGCTGCGTGTCACCACCACTTGGGTGATGGAAACGACAACGAGACCGATGCTAATCAGGACGGACAGCGCTCGCAGAACAGATTTTGCTCTGCGCCATGTCTTGCTATCGGGCACAGTAGCCAAATTCGCCATTGTTGCAGGAAACAATCCCAGCGTTTTCACGGCTCCAAGAGTGGAAGGCGAATTAAAGATGTTGAAGTAGACGCAGGTTATAAGTGCATAATCAGTTGATTGATTAGTTAAAGGAGTAAGTACTACTGCATGGATATGGGAGGGTGTCTCCCATATATCTAGCCACAGGTATGGGGCGTCCCAGCCACCTCATTTACCAGCCACCTTATTTTCCAACAAAAGAAATGGTCGGGAGAGGATATGGCTTGAGCTTGTACCTATGCCTTTATATATCTGCCTTACATGGGCAGTACTTAATCCGTGTTTCACCGCCAGCGAAGCTATTGGTCTTAACGGGCTTGACATGATGCCACTCAAACTTTTAAGCCAATGATTCCTCTAAGCACCAACTGGGACAGTAACTAAATTTAACCTCTTTCAAAGCTCGTTTGACTGCGGCTGAGAATGGGTAGATCATCTCCGGAGTACTGTAGATTTAAATTAGAGTGTCGCGCCCCACAAGTTGGCTTAGCAACACACCTTTTTTGTATACAGCCTGCCAGAGCTTTCGAAACACCAGTTATTACTTAAATTACCTTTAATATTTATTATTACAAAATATAATTAAACGTACGATTTATTACTTAAATTTTTACAGTATTATTATTAACATAAACCGTACGACTTAGATTTAATAATTAATTAAGCCGTTAGCCGTTATATTTTTAACTTTTTTCGTAATTAATTAACCTTTTATAAATATTAATATATCGTTATTATAAATTAATTAAACCTTTAACTTTTATATATTAATATAATTAATTAACAAGTTAATAATAAAAATGCGCGTTATTAATTTCCATAACCGAAGGCTATAATCGTAAATTGCTGTCCAGCTTATAGTTAACAACCCGTATAAGGAACCTTCCGATCGTATAATATTAAGTTCGATATCGTTAAATCGTCCGATTATTAAAATCGAAACGTTAGGCAAGTTCTTCGTTCGTAAGGTCGCTTTTAATAATTATAGCCAGTGTTACGACCAGCATTAATATAGCATGGTAGCTAGTTTATTGGCGCTATAAACGAAAATTTCAAGCTAAAAAAAAGAAAAAAAGAAAAGAAACGCAGAACCGTAAAATGCGTAAAGATTTATAAATATCCCCATTTTTTATATAGCAGGTAATTAATTTATATAGCAGTTATTAACTTTATATAACGGTTATTAATTTTACGGTTTAATTGTAAGGTTACCGTTATATTACCCCTTTTTAAAAATTTATATACGATTAAAAAAAGTATATAAATTTTTGTTAGTTATAAGTACCGTTTTTTTTGTTAGTCCGGTTCCTGCTTTTAAGGCTTTATTATTATCGAGATAATTTTCGTTAATTTTGTCGGCAGCTACTGTACGTATTTATTTTTATAAACGGACCGGTAATTTAACCTCGGACCCTACCTAATGGATTACTCTAGCAATAAATAGGCAAAATATATACAAATTAATAATAATTAACATATTTAAAAGTCGTTTAATAACGTAATAACGTTTTTCTTGATATAATAAAATTATTTAGGCTATTTAAAATTACGCTGCCGTTTTTTAACAGGTTGCTTTTTAATATAATTAGTTATTATAACCTGATCGCCAGCTTTTATAAGCTTTAAACGTTTAATAGTTTTGTTTTTTACCGTTTTAATATTTATTAAATTCGTAAAAATTTTATTAGGTTATTTAATAATAATTTAACGTTTAAAAGGTTCGTATTTTTTTAGTTTCGTTCGTAAATTACGATTTTCGTAACGGAACGTAATATTTTCGGTATTAAGATCGTTAAATTTTTTAACCGTTTTAGTTATTATATTCCGTATATCGCGAAAAATTTTCGTATAGTTACGTACGGCCGTTCGTATATTTTTCCCTAACTTTTTAATCCTGTAAAAAGTATGGACGACTTTATTACGGGTTATAATTACCTTTTCCGGTAATATTTTCAGTTTAAAAGCCGGTTAAGGCATTATTTCGGGTTTTTTTTAATACCGTTTCGGATTTAAGAAATATACCGGTATAATGCCATCCGGTTTTAATATTTTTGTCGGTAAAAGTAATTTTTGTAACCTTATAATATGTTTTTAGAATACGGCGTTTATATTAGGAGGTAATCGTGAAGATTTTACCGGCCTTACGTAATATTTTATGATATTTTTTTAAGAACGGAAAAAAAGGTAACGTTAAGTAATTAAAGGTTAATATTCAAATAGGGTAATAAATATATAAAAGCGACCTTATTTTTTATATATTTTTATATAAAAATAAAAGATACGTACATAATATGGTTATTTAAGATAAGTAATTATTATTTATAATAAAAACGCGGTTTAATTTCGGGAAAGAAAATAGATTTTAATTATTTTAACGTAATAACGGTATTAATTTACTTTTTCGGAGTTAATATATATTTAGCTTTTTCGATATCGTCGGAAAATTATTATTTTTGAACGGTAAGATTATTAAAGATATATGCGGCCGTATTTTTTCCGTATATAAAGCCGATATATTCGATGATAAAAACTTATAACGTTATTTCCGATTTTTTAAACTTCGTATAAACCGTTTCCGAGCTTTTTATGACCGTTTTATCGGTTTTTCCCTTTTTTTTGGACGTCCGTTTTATTTATATTATATTTGTTCGTAGGCTGGATGTTATATTTGGTTCGGATTTGGGCTAGAAAAGGGAAGAATTCGTATATATCGTTGCGATTGCGTATTTCGAAGCGTTACCGGGATATAATTCGTTTTTTTTTCGTATATATTTTATTATAACGTTCGATAAAGCGATTAATCCAGTATTTTCCGACGGTTTCGTTAGGGTTTAGCAGAATTTCGGCCATTTAACGGATTTATTTTTTTCGTAAGGGCGCGACCGTATACTTTTTCGAGTAATATCTAGTTGTGACGGCTGACTGGCTTAACCAACTATTAAACCCTAATCGTACGGTTTATGTTGGCAGTAATATTATGAGAATCTGGGGAATAGGCTAAAGGTATAGTTACGTCTGGTAATAGCAGATATTAAAGGTAATCTGGGTAATTAAGTTATATTATAAGCTGGTATTATTTAGATTATAAGAAAGTAACGAACGTATATATGTTACTTTTGGTTCGATTAATTCGATTTAATTTTATTTCTTTTTTAATAGTTAAGTTTTTTCGAACTTATTAAGTTATTTCGAACCGTTATTCGGTTCGATTGGTTCGACGTATTAAGTTTTTTTAAGTCCTTCGAACTTATCGAATTTATTACGTAATTTTGGCCTTATACCGGAAGTTTTGTTTTATAATTTTCGACCGTTTGTTATTATGTTAAAGATTTTAGTTATAATATAATTTTTCCCTTTTAAGATTTTTGTTTTTAAAAATTAATTTGTTTGTTATATTTATTTAATAAATAATTTCTTTTTTTATATATTTTATTTTTTGGTTCGTTTTAGTCGTTATATTTAACCGTATTAAAAAATAAAAATTTTGTAAATATAATAACGTTTTAATTTTTTTAAAAAAAATCGATACGTTTAATTTTAATATATCCGTATTTTTTTGTTTACGTTATAAATATAAAAGAAAAATTTATAAGGTTTACTTTAATTTTGGAAAATATATTTATTATTCCAAATATAACGGTTTTTATAATTTATTTTATTTTTTCGAAATCGAATATAATTATTTAATTATAAAAAAAGATCGTTTCGAACTTTAAAAACGTTTTATTAAAAAAAAAAAAATTTTTCGTTTAATAACGTTTTAATAAATTATAATAATATTTTAGCGAATTATTTGGTTATTTAATTCGATTACGTAATTAAAAAAAAATTTTACGTAAACGGAAAATCAAAATATTACATAAAGGTATTAAAAACGCGAAAGCGATAAAAAAATTCGAACGTTTGGAAAAAAAGTAACGTAAATTAAAAACCGAAATAATTTCGTTTTTTCGTATTACGAATACGGTTAATTGGTCCGACCTGGATAACGTAAATTGGAACTTTTTTAATTTTGGTATTTCCGACGTTGTTAGTAAAATTTTTTTAATAGGTATTAAATTTCCGTAAGGTTTTCCGTAAGTTTTTATATATTTTTTAATTTTAGGTAATTTTTTTATTTAACCAAATATTGCTTTTTACCGTTTTTTTTTAATATTAAGGATTTTTTCGACCTTTTATATTAATACGTTTTTTGTTACTTTTTTTTTTTATTCCGTATTAATTTGGATTATGTTTATTATTAATTTTAATAAGGAAATATAAAAAACGGGATATAATTTAATTTTAAGGGGTAATTTTAATTAATAATTATTTTTCGAAATTTTTTTTTTGATTTTATAAAATCCGATATATTTAAAGTTAAATTTTTTATTAGGTCGTTTGGTTTAAATATTTTTGGTAATTAGGTAAATTATTTTTTTTTTTTGGAAAATTAATTTTTTTAACTTTTTTTAGTTATAATATTTTTATATTCGGATACGTACGAATCTAAACCTTATTTTTATTTTTGTATATAATTATTTAAGCTATTTTAAAATAAACATTATTTTAATATTAATTAATTTTTTTTTTTATAAATTTCGGTAAACTTTTAATATAAAACCGAAATTAACGTTAATCGGTATTATTTTAATATTTTCGTAATAATTTATATTATAAATTAATCGAATTATTAATAATTTTTCGACTTAATTATTTTGTTCGTAATTAATATAATACCGTAAGTAAGCCTTAAATATTTAATTAATTTTTTTTATTTAATTATTTATTTATAATTTAAAAACGTTCGAAAGTTTATGGTTTAGGCCAAATTATGTTATAAAATTTTACCAAAATTTTGAAATAAATATAATATTTTTATCCGATATAATTTTTATTAGGAATCCGTATATATTAATAAGGTATTTAAAAAAAAAATATGTTAATTATTTCGCGTTTATATTTTCGTTAAATAATAAAAAATAAAAAAATTTTATAAATCGATTTACGATTATAAAAATATTATCGTAATATATATCCGTTATTAAGTTTTTTAATAATGGTAATTTAATAATAAAATTAAAAATAATTAAATTTTATAATTATTTTACGATTAGTAATAATTATAATTTTCCGTATAGTTTATAATATTATATTTTGGTTTTATTATATAAATTATATTTTCGTAAAATTTTTTTAATTATTAACTTTATTCCGGAAAAATAATATATACGTTATAATTATTTTATAATTTTGTGGATTTTAGGGTATCCGTATAATTAGTATTCGTATATTTCGCGCGTTAATTTTTTTTGGTATTTTTCCGGTATTTAAGTTTTGTCGGTTTTTTTGTTTTTTGGTAATTAATCGTTATATTATTATATTTTTTGATATAAGTTAAATATTATTTTTTTGATTATTATAATTTATCGTATTTTTATATATTCGTTTTTCGTTAGGTCGAATATTTGGTATAAAACTTTTAAAACTTTTTCCTTTAAATCTGGTTACCTATTAAAAACGTCCGTTTTGTTATTTTTTAACCTTTTTTTGTAAATAATAACGAAATTAAATTCCGAAAAGTATTTTACGTAACGGAATTATCGTTTTGTTAATTTTCGGATAATAATAAATCGGGTTAAATTTTTGTAATTTATATATACCTTAATTTAATATAAGTTTTTTTTAAAGTAATATTTAAATTTTTTAAAGGCGTTAATAATAATTAAAAATTTTTTATTTAAAATAATATAATTTAATTCTGCTTTTTTTAATTTGTAAAAATAAAACGTAATAGGGTATAAATTATTTTAATTATTTTTATATCCGATTATTATATTTAACGTATAATCCGAAATATCGGTTTTTAATTTTACGGAACGATTTGGGTCGTACATAATTAATATTAATTTATTAATAATTACGTCTTTAATTTTTTAAAAAGTTTTTTTTATTTTAATTATTTATTAAAACTTCGTTTTTTTTTAGTTAAGTTAAATAAGGATATCGCGATTTTGTTAAAATTACGAATAAATTTCCGGTAATAATTAACGAATTTAAAAAAGGCCTATATTTCGATAATTATAATAGGTACCTTTTATTTTTAAATTATTATTATTTTTTTAAAGTTTATTTTAATATATTCCGGGATAATAACGTATTTTAAGTATGGTACTTTTTGTTTATGAAATTCGTTTTTTTCGGCGTTAATTAAAAAATTAACGTTTTGTAAAATTTGAAAAATTTTATGGACGTATTTTTTATGTTTTTTTTTAATTTTAAGTAGATAAAAATATTAAGGTATTCGCGTAATATATGGTTAATTATCTTTTGAAACGTTGCGGGTGCGTTGGTGAACCTAAAAGGTATTACTAGATATTCGTATAACCCGTATTTGGTTCTAAAGGCTGTTTTCTAAAAGGTATTACCAGATACTCGTACAACCCGTATTTGGTCCTAAAGGCTATCTTTTATTCGTCTCCTGGTTTGATACGAATTAAATTGTATCCGTTTCGTAGGTCTAGGGTAATGAACTATCTGGCTTCGTAAAGGCGATCCTTTATTTTTGTGATTAGGGGTAGGGGCGTACGATTTTTAATCGTGATGTCGTTTAGTTGTTTATAATCGATAATTAACCGTAACTTCCCATTTTTTTTTGGTACGAAAAATATGGAATATCCTGCCGGTAACTTAAAACGTTTAATATGCCCCTTACGTAACTTATTTTCGAGGTATTTTCGTAATACGTACAGTTTTTGTTGGTTTAGGTTATATATGGGATAAAAGGTAATTATTTTGTTATTTTTTAAGATTATTTTATAATTTTATTTATTATATTTTGGTAATTTCGTTTCGATTTATTTTTTGAAAAGTTTTTCGTATCTGTAATATTATGGTAATATTTTAGCCATTTTTTCTGGCCTTTGGGGCTGGTATTATAAATCGTCGTTTATTTTATATAACCGTATTCTGATTATAATAATAACGCATCGTATATGCTTATTTCGCCCTTTTTTTTATATGTATTATGTTTTTTTAGGTGGTAAGGTTTTTATTATATCTTTATGCCTATATTTATTATTGTCGTTATTAATTAAGTAATAAAAATTTTTTTTAAGTTTTTTTTATTAATAAAAGGTAAAATAAATTTTACCTGGCCAGTTTTTTAATTAATTAAAGGGTTATATTAATATAACCATTTTTTGCCGAGAATTATGTCATAATTCCGTATTAAAATAATGTCGAAATTAATAGTTTATTTTCGTTCTTAAATATAGGTTTCGAAGTAATTAATTTTGCGGTTAACTTATTCGTTATTATAAATAAATTTAATATTTTCGGTATTTTTAACTTTATAAGGCTTAGCTTTATTTTTTTATAATAAACGTAATTCGTTAATTATTTCCGGTTTAATATAATTCGGGTCGGTTTCGTAATTTATTATAACGGTATACCATTTTTTCTTAATTCGTATTCTGATTATAATAACAGGAATTTTTGTCCTTTTTATTATCGTATATAAAGCTTTTTTAAGGGATGTACGTTAATTTCCTTTATTCCTGCTAACTTATGGCTTCCTTATAAGTAGTATTTTTTTTAGGGATTTATGCCTGTAATTATTTTAATTATCCTTTTTGTCGGCGTAATTAAACTTTTAGTTCGAAAATTTTTTTTATGTTATTTTATTTAACTTTTTAAGTTAGTAACTTATTTTTTAAAGGTTTTTGCTTTTTTTGATTAATTTATTACCGTAATTTATTCTTTATCTGTTATTATCGTTAATTAATCCTAATATTTTTGGTATTTTTAATATTATGTTTAATATTAAGCTATTTCGGCTAATTATTCGTTAATTTCCTTTTATATTTTTTCCTTTTTTTTCGGGTTTTTGGCATAATTCCAACGGAAATAAAAATTATTTAATATTTTATTTTGGACCTTTATTATCGTTTAATAAATTTATTTTTCCTGTGTTTTATGGTTATATTATTCGTAATAATATATAAAGTTTTATTCGGAATAATTTTTTTTTTTTGGTTAACTTTTTTTGGCCGTAAGTAAATCGATAATATTTTGGGTAATTTAGGTACGTAAGTATTTATATTACTTTTAATCCTTAAAATCGTTTCTTATTTGCGTATAAAAATTAAATTTTTATTTATATATATATATAAGTCGTTATTAAATATATTTTTATTATTCCTTATATCGTTAGCAGTAAGGTTTTTTATAATGGATAGTATGTAACTTTTTATATCGATCGGGTTTTTTTGGGTATAAGGTTTCGTTTTAATCTTAGTATTTTCTGATTTATTTACTTAACTTCTATTATTTTTGTTTTTGTTATTTTTTTTGTTACGTTCGAAATATCCGTATTTTTAGTATTAATTTTTTCCATTTTTCGTATTTTTATAATTATTAAATAATCGTTGGATTAATTATGATAGCGCATTATCGAATAATCGCGGCCTGGAAAAGTACCTTAATTTTTCGTAATCCTTTTCGTATTTTTAGGGGTAGGTTAAAATTTTTCCTTTTCCTGATTATACCAAAAATAACGGCCTTTTTATTTTTTGGTTATCCTTTAGGTACCGGGATCTAACCGTTATATTATTATTTTCTAAGGGCCTTATATTAACTTTTTATATGGCCCATTTTGTTATAATTATAATATTTAATTTGGTTTTAATTTTTTTTTATGCGGTTTTTAATTTTATAAATCCTGGTATTATTTCGTAAGCGGTAAAAAATATATTATACCTTTTATTTTGGTTGGTTCCCGTAAACCTAGGTTTGGAAATAAATTATTCTTTTCGTTTTTATCGTTATTTATATTATCGGTTATTAATTTTAATTATTTTTACGATATATTTATTTAGGATAATAAGGTATATTATTTTAATAATTTCGTTTTTAATATCGTTTTTTAAATTTTTATAAAAAATATTAATTAAATTATTATTTTTTTCGTTTATTTATTTTATTTTAGCTATAAGGTTTTTAAACGTTATTACGTATTTGGACGTTAATTTTTTTTACTTTAGGTTAAGGATTTTTTATACCGTAATTTTTTTTTCGTTTAAATTTCCGAAATTAATTTTTAATTTTTTTTCGAAATTAATATAATATTAGAAAAAAGTTTTAATAACTTATTATTAATCCGACTTTTTATTTTCCAAGTAATTTCGTAAGGTAAATTTAAATTAATCCAAAATATTTTTTTTAAAAAATACCGCGACCGTAAGGATTTTGTCGGCCTTATTAACGATTCCTTTAAAACGGAAATAAACGCGTATTTGGGTAAAAAAGTTTTATATATTACCTTTTTCGTCGTAAAATTCGGATTTTTTAAGCTTAATTTTAATTTCGTTAATTTTAATAATATTAACTTAAGCCTTAAGGTATTAAACGATCTTTTCGAACTTTTTAATTATATTTTTATATTATTATGCGGTAAATTTTTAAATATTATCCGATATATTAACGGTATAATATATTATTTAAAATTTAATTATATTATTAAATAAAAGCTTATAACGTATAACGGTTAATTAATTTAATTAATTATTAAACTTTAATCGTACGGTTTATGTTAATAATAATATTATAAAAATTTGGGTAATAGGTTAAAGGTATAATTATATTTGGTAATAATAAATATTAAAAATAATTTAAGTAATTAAGTTATATTATAAACTGGTATTATTTAAATTATAAGAAAATAATAAACGTATATATGTTACTTTTGGTTCGATTAATTCGATTCGATTTTATTTCTTTTCTGGTAGTTAAATTCCCTCGAACCCATCGAACCACCTCGAACCGTTATTCGGCTCGACTGGTTCGACGTACCAAGTCCCCTTAGGTCCCTCGAGCCTATCGAGCCCATCACGTGACCCTGGCCCCATACCGGGAGTTCTGTCCCACAACTTCCGACCGTCTGTCACTGTGCCAAGGGCTCTGGTTATAACACTAGTTAACGAATTTCCGTTTTTTCTGATCCGAAAGTTTACGCGCGTTATTTTAGGTTTTGGAACGCGATTTAAAGCTATGGATACGGTGGGATAGGGTTAATTAGGGTATATCGAATCGTAAGCTTATAAAGGTTTTTAAATTACTTTCTGCAATAAAATCCTTTATATCTCGTATTTTACGTTCGCGATCGAAATTAACCATTTTTACCTAAAATTAATTGATTAAATAGTTGTTAAAATATTGCAGAATGAAGTTGTAAGGGTTGGTTATTGTTATGGATAAAAGTCGTATTTATTATTAAGGTGATTCATTAGGTGGGGTCCGAGGTTAAGTATTTTAAGATGTTCCGTATAAAATTATTTTATTACGATCGGAACGTTTTTAAAATTAATTACGAAATATTATGTTTTGTTAAAATTATAACCTTTTTATTTGGCTTAATATTATAGCTTTTTATGGTACCGATTAAATTTTAATTATTCGATTTATTTTATTTCGAATTTTAATTTACCGTTAATTTTTTTAAATAACGGTAATATTTAGGTTTATTAAGGTAATAGGTCGTCGTTAGCTTTACGTAACCGATCGGTATGGAATAAATTAATTATTTTATAATTCGGTAATAAATCAAAAACGAAATTATATTCGTATTTTTTAAAAAATTTAAAAGGTTTTATTTATTATAAGTTTAAATAAATAATTAATATTTACGTTACGAAATTTTTTTTACGGAAAGAAATTTTATTATTAATTTTAATATCGGTTAAATAACGTTTTTTATTAATTTATACCGTTTAATATTTTTACGTTTTTAATACGGCTTTTTTTTATAAACGTTTAAATATTTTTAATTCGTTTAATAATTATTAATAATCGTTAAATTAATTCGGTTTTTGTTTTTATTATATTTAAATTTAACGAAAATAAATTTCGGATAATTTTATTTAATATAATTTTATTTAATATAATTTTTAACGGAATTATATTAATTAATAAATATTATAATAAATTATGCGTAAAATTTAATACCGGTATATATACGTTTTAATTATTTTGGTATTTGTCGATATAAAAACCTAAATATTAATTTAATTTTTAATTTATAAATTTAATAATTTTTTAAGTTTATAAATATAAAACGTTTTTATAATAATATTTTATATCGGTAAATTTATTTAATTTAATTAAAAATTAAAAAACGAATTATTTTATGTTATCGTTAATTTAAATAACGGATATTTTAAAAAAACGATATAAATATTAATAATATCGGTTAATTAAAGTTTTAATAATATTAATATTTTTATTTAATAAAGTTATTATAATTTTATTAAATTTATCGATAAATATTTATATATAATTATAATCGTAACAGTTTTTCGATAAATTTTTTCCGTCGACGACAACGTAATTTTAAATATTATTTAAAATAAGGAAAAAATAAAAAAGTTCCAAAGTTTTATTTCGAAACGTTTTATTTTAACGGTAATTATAATAATTCCGGATATATTATCGGATATTTTATTTAAGCCGGAATTAAGTATATTTTTATATTAATATTTTAATTATTTTATTTTAATTAAGATATGTAAATATTTTAAATACGTAAATTTTGCGGATAAGTATTATATAAAAAAAATACGGCCGTTAATTATTTTTTCGGATATTATTAATTTATGGTTTTTTTTATTAAAATTTTATATTTTATTTTCGCGGCAAATAAAGTCGATTAAGTTAATATTTTATGGAATATTTTCGATTCGTATTTTAATCGGTATTTCGTTAATAATAACGATAAAAAATATAATCGTTCTGGCAAAATTAAAACTTAAATTTTTTTTAAATTTTAATTATAAATAAATTAACCGTTTTTTATAATAAGATATTTATAATAATATTTTTTTATTAGGTTAATATTAAAAGGTAATATCGAAATTAAAAAAAAATCAGTTTATCGGATTTGGCGCGTAAAAAAACGCGTTTATTCGTAAAATATAATAAGGTTTAATAATCGGTTATAATAAAAATATTTTATTTTTAAAATTTAAGGTAATAATATTCGAAAATTTGGATTATAATAAATAATTTTCAGTTTTAAATAAAATATATCTTTTTTATTAAGATTATAATTTTCGAAAAATATTTTATTAATTTTTATTCGTTATTATTTTATTATTATTAAATAATATTTTCGGTTATGTTACGGGATACGTTTATTTTTATTTTAATCGGTTAATTAAGTTAAAAAAAATTAAAAATTAAGATTTCGTAAACGAATTATTTTATTTTTTCGAAAATTCGTTTTTATTCGGGTTTTATTACGAAAAAAAAAATTTTTAATAAACGGTTTAATAATTCGGTTATATCATTTTTATAATAATAAAATATTCGTACGTAATTATAAAATTTTATAAATAAACGGATTACGGTACGGTTATTAAAATTTTTAAATTTTTATTTTTAGATTATTTTAATTTTAATTATATCGATAAAAATATTTATACTTATTTTTATAATAATACCGAAATAATTTATTTTTTTAACGTTAAATTAAAACTTTTTAATTTTTTTTAAAAGTTAATTTTATGTAACTGGTAAATAACTTTTTCGTGATATTTTTAATATTTTTTTTTAAAACCGGAATAAATTAAAATATTGTCGGTATAAACGTTTACGTAATAATCGAAAAATTTATATAATTAAATATTAATAAATAATTATTACCAAATAAGATTTATTTTAAATTTAAATAAAAATATTTTTTATTAAAACGTTTTTTAATAAATTTTAAATATTATTAAATATTCCGATTTAATAATAATACGAAATTTATAAAATATTTAAATAATATTAATCTTAATAAAATATTTAACGTTTCGATAATTAAATATAATACCGTTAAATAAAAAGGTTAAAATAAAGCGATTTTTTAAATATTAAATTTTTTAATAATAATCGATATAAAACCGGCGTTTAAATAAATATAATTTTAAGGTAAATAAAATTAAAACGGCATTTTTTATATATATATAATTCGATAAAATTTATTTTTAATAATTTATTTATTATTATTTTTTTACTAAAAAATATTAAATGGGTATCTGGTAAATTAAGGGTTTTAAGGCGGATATCGGCCGGTTGAATTCCAGAATTACGTTATAGCCGGGTCGGAAATTTAAAAAAATATTAATTTTTTTTCGAAAAAATTTCTTTTAAGTAAGCAAAAAGTTCTTGTAAAAATTTCCGGATTCGTTTTATATACTTTAAATTTTTATTTTCGGGAAAAGGGATTTTTTAACTGTTATATATTTTTTATTTTTATAAAACGGTTAACATTATAATATTTAATATTTAATTTTTATTTTTTTTTGGAAAATAACGGGAATTTGATTTATCGTTTTGTACGGAAATTAATTTTTAATTTATTCGTTAAGGCAATAATGATTATATTATTTTAAGTAATTTTTATAACGGAAATAATCGGTTTAATATTATATATATTTGGTATATTTTTTTTATTTAATATATCCGACGGAATAAGAAATACGTACGTTAAAATAAAAAAATTTTCGGGTTTTTTTATAAGTATTAAAAAATTTAATCGGAAAAACGTTATCCGTTAATTTCGAATATTATAATTATTTAGGCTTTTATTTAATTAATAGGTTATTTCCGGTAATCTTATAATTAAATTAATTTTTTTAACCGAATAATACGAATTTATAAAAAAAAACTTTATTTAAAAAAAAATTTTAACGAAAAATCGGGTTTATATTCCGGTATTATAAAAAGCGGTAATACGTATATTAATTCCATTTATTTAAATTTACGTAATTTTAATAAAAATTTTATATTTTTTAAAATTATTTATTTCCGTTATTATTAATATAAAAAAATTATCAAAAAATTCTTTAACGGTTTTCCTTTTTTTCCGATTTATTAAAATTAAACAAAATTTTTATTATTTTTACCGTAACGATCTTTTTTTTATTAAAACAATCGTTAATTTTATATTCCGTTTTACCATAATTAAAATACGTACCGGTTTTTTAATAAACCTTTTTTTTTAATTTCCGATAAAGATTTACCGGTATTACTTAAAATTTTCGATTTGTTAAAATTATTATTTAAATGGGATTTTTTATTTTTATTTTTCGGTTTATTATTATTAAAGTTATATAATCGGGATTTACGTTTTTATTAACGTTTTTTATAAATAAGCTAATTATTATAAATAATTATAACGATATAATTATAAAACTTTTTATAAATAACGTCGGAATTATAATTATTTTTAAAAAAACGTAAATTAAAATTTAAAAAAAATTATTTTTATAAAATTTATTTTTATTTATTTTCGGCGATTTTAACCTTTTAAACGAAAACGTTAAATTTAAAAATAAAATCGTAAACATTTTAATTTTTACCGGATTTAAAAATACAAATACGAAAAATATTTTTGGTAACAGAAATTTAATTTAAATCGTAATACGATAATTTTAATATCTGGATTATTTTAATTATACAAAAGAAAATCGTATAATTAATCGATAACGAATCGTAATTACTTATTCGGTTTTTTTTCTAAAAAGCTTATTAAATAAATTATACGAATTTTTTCGTTCTGAAAAATTAGTTCGTTTATTTCGAACTTATTTATAATTTTATGGATTTAAATATTAAATTTGGTTTTGTTATTATTAAATTTAACCGGGTGGTTAATATAGGTTTTTTCTTTTCGGTTATAATTAAAATTCGCGTTATTATTTTTTATAAATTTACAAAAAAGGGGCCATATTATTATACCGATAAGGCGAAACGTATTAATATTACCGAAAATATTATTAATTATATTTTCCCGGTAAAAGCGGTTAACGTTATCGGAAAAAATAAGGAAATAATAATTTTATACGGCCTAAAAATAAACGATTTCGTTACGGAGTTTTTAAAATTTTTCCTAAACGTCCTGGTCGTCGTTAACCATTTCGTCGATTAATTATCTATCGGGGTCGGTTTTTAAATAATTATAATTTTAGTTCTAGTTTAATAAACCTTTTGTTTTTAAAAATTCGGTTTCGTTTTTTAGTACGTCGTTTTTTACCGTTTTTTAAGGTATTCGTTATTTTCCGTACTTTCGATTTTATTTTTAATTAATTTAAATCGTTCCGAAGGTTAATTAATTAATAGGTAATCTTTTTTAATAAATATCTAGTTTTAATATTAATTAATTTAGGTTTTAATTTTAGGTTTAATTTAAAACGCGTTATTTTTTATCGTAACGTTTTAACGTAAAAAAAATATGGTACCTTATTTATTAATCGTTAAGTTAATAAAGAAGAAAAAGGTTTAAAATAATATTACGGCCAGCATTAATATAATATAATAACTAGTTTATTAGCGTTATAAACGAAAATTTTAAGCTAAAAAAAAGAAAAAAAAAGAAAAAAACGTAAAGCCGCAAAGTACGTAAAGATTTACAAATATCCCTACTCTCTGTATGGCAGGTGGCTAATTCATATGGCAGCTATCAGCTCCATGTAACGGTTGCCAATCTCACGGTTTGATCGTGAGGCTGCCGTCACAGCCAGTAGGTTAACCTTCTGCAACGGCGTTAAGCGGCAGCCGTACTTTGCCTTAGGGTTATAATTAGAAGGTAAAGGCTCAACTGCCTCGAAATACTGTGAATCGAAGGAATCACCCATTTGCGAAAGCGTCAGCAAGTTGTTATTGAATTATTTGAATTGTCACGGTTATCAGAAGGCTTTGGCGCGTTGCATACAAAAAAGGTGTGAGTTGCCAAGCCAACTTGTGGGGCGCGACACTCCAATTCAAATCTACAGTACCAATAGGTGGAGAGCCAGGTTTGACCAGTCAGTCCTGTAGGTGGGCCGGTTTGACCAGTCAATGTAGGTAGCAAGGCCAGTTTGGCCAGTCGATGTTGTAAACCGGGGCCGGTTTGTTGACCAGTCACTGCCGTTACTTGCCATGCACACAAACTTTCCCGGTGTTGCTAGCTGGGATCTTATCACTGACCTTACATATCGCTCAGATGACGTAATGTATGAGAAACGTCTGGATACCAGGCGCTCGTCCTATGAACCCCGGAGGCCCGGTTGCGGAAAATGATTGGCAGCGAACCTGGTTGTTACAATCAGCCGAATTTGTTCGTCCACGGGATGCCGATGCAGACCCAAGGCAGTCAACCGGAGTCGCATGATTCTCCTCCACAGACCTTGGAAGACGGAGTTGAGAATCCTGATGCTGGTATTGGAGAGAATGCGGGATCTTCGCATACCTCGGATGGACCGAGCGAGGAACAGGTGTGGGAGAACGCGGTGACTTATGCGACAGACTATGCAGGTGATAGTGGAAGCGAGTAGAGGTACAATTGAGTCTCTCTGGATGGCACTATGTATGAATCGAGGGGCTTGTACTTAGAAAGCAAAATATAAGCTGAAAATGTTTCCGTCTGGCATTTCTTTCTCTTGCAGGAGCTGGCACCTTGTTGAGGAGAGGCGCTCGCAGACGAATGGGGACATATCGAACCCTAATGCAGGCTTAGGATCTGCAAGCACCGTGTCAACCCCATATAAAAGAGCCAGGGCACTATCCCCTCCCTGTGCAGCGCGGCCAGAATGAAGGCCACAGCTTCTAACGTATGGGGAACCTAGCCCGTCTGGGGTCGAATCGGTGTCTTCTCGAGTCCACCTGTCCAATCACAGGAGATGACGCTTAGATGTCAGACCCTACTGAAGTCTAGGCCTGTTAACAACGCCGTGGCTTAGTTAGCATTGCAACTAATGGATGCGTTGTTAAATGCGTTGTTAGAAGTACCGGTATCGCTTTCTCTCAATTGTAGCTGTTTTATGTGTATTTAAGGAGGCTTCATGACCTTCCTTCTCTAGACAGGATCTCTTCGGAGATCAGCCTGATAATATCTTCTTCTTCAGCCATATATGCTTCAGTGTGTGATGTCAGGGTCTCATATTAGAGCTGATGGCACGGAGATCCGGCTTCGCTTTGTGTCCGATATGTAGACGGGGGGAGGAGGAAAGAGTGATGAATGGAGGAGTGCAGGTTCGGATGCTAGAACAAATGCTTGCTGCATGAGCATCTCGTCTGTATCGGTGTGTTGGCACCTCTCCGGGCGGGGACGAGATGTCGACGGCTTGATCGTAATGCATAATGCAAACTCGACGCAACTCCTGTTAGCGTGATGTGTGTATTCACCCGTGGACTGTCTGTCTGGACACAGGGGTAGGACATGACATGCCTGTAGGAAGCCCACAGGCATACCTTGAAGGTGTATTAATACCGGCCGATCCAGGCGTTCTCAATGGAACACGAGGGTACCATCGGATGTCGACACCGCTATCACCAACCGCATGCGTCCGCGCCTAGCAATTCTATTCGGAACCATGGGTACAACACATCCTCATTTCTATCTGTTCGGCGAGGAGTTGCGCGAACGATCGCCCAGACCTACAGCAACTTGCAATATCTCCTATCACATCTCACTCCTTTAATACTTTTGTTTGGGGTTATAAAGCTTACTGAGATGTATAACAACCCTAACCTCGTTCGCTTTGCCTTACTATTCACCCTGCGGTATTATCGATTCTTCATCAGCTTCCACGGCTTCAGGAGGTACCAGCCATCTGCCGTGCCCAAGAACCCTATATTCGGACCTAAGGATATCACGCTTATTCTATACACGAGGTCGGTTTTGGAGTCAGATAATCCAGACTTCGAGGAGTGCCTAACGACTTGGTTGCTCAACCAACCAGCACATATCATAATTGTGACTGACACGGAAGAGAGAGAGGGGGTGGCCAAGCGAAGATACTCCGACACCTGTGCCAGAATTCAGAGTGGCTCTTCCCGTTTCCTGGATGATATCGGCGCAACCGATGTTTCCGTTGTGGCGGTGTCGTTCATGCATACCAACTTCGCCGATAAGCACATCCAACTGGCAGTGGCTATTCCGATGGTCCAGATGCCGCTGATTGTTGCCTTCGACGACCATGTGTTCGTGAAGCCTCGGTTTCTTCAAGCGGTTGCGGCGGTATTTGAAGGTCCTCAAGTCGGCTTATGTGGAACGAAGAAGGAGGTCCGCCGCAAAGCTTTGCGACTGCCTCATCTCCGGGAAACTGCTGGGAACTATTCCGGGCTCTTCTGGGGTACTATCGGATGTTGTGCTGGAATTTTTGGGGAATAGCCTACCTGATACCACATAACTTCGATCTCCGGGCTACTAATGGAATAGATGGACGAGTCTTTGTCATTTCGGGACGGGCAATGGGCATCAGAACCAAGCTCGTCTAGAGCAATAAGTTTCTCGAGTCGTTTACGAACGAGAACATCTTCTGTC
Organism: Monosporascus sp. MG133; assembly: GCA_004155925.1. Classification (NCBI taxonomy): domain Eukaryota; kingdom Fungi; phylum Ascomycota; class Sordariomycetes; order Xylariales; genus Monosporascus; species Monosporascus sp. MG133. Next base: position 18,215 of record QJNX01000211.1, on the reverse strand, counting down.
CTGCATTATTACGGCTTTTCCATCTGTTTGGTCTCCGTTTCTCTGGCAAAGTTACGATTGGCGATGACAACTTCATCACGACGTACGCACTGAACGAAGGCTACCTGGTTAAGTTCCAAGACACTGATGATGCCACGATCGAGACGACGCTCGGCGAACCAGCGACCTTTGTGGGGAAGTGTCTGCGTTGGAGACGTACGACATACTGCTGAAACGTCCGCCTCCTCCTGACAAGCTCTATAGTTTGGTGACGCTGGCCGTGGGCGATATGGCTTGCTTATATCCCAGCACTCTTCAACCTGGCCTTATTCTGGGATCTTGGCATGATTCTCACCCTCAGTCGGACGAATCCTTGCTCGAGATGGACACTCCTCTGTCTCTGTATCTGGATCTACTTCACCAAGCTTATGAAGCTGCTTCCGCATTTCAGGCGGTACCCACAGGATTTCCTGCTCTTCTTCTTCCCTGTTCCGGCATATCACGCGTTCGCTTACTCTCATTCCTTTCGTTTAATCTTCGCCTGTCTCACCTTTTGGATCAGAGCTGGGAAGGGTGAACCTTCGAGATTGGCGAAGATCAGGAGATGTAAATTTATCTTGGTGCTTCGGCGAGTAAAAGTATGTGGATTAATTGACATCACTAGCCTTGTGACCTGGCGACGTCAGGAACCGGTGCGGCAATCAGGGGTCGTACATCAGGCTAGCCAATGGCAGGGCGGCAGCGTCTCGCGTTGCCGGAACATCAATCTCTGCCGCTTGGTCCCACAAAGTCGCTATATTTGATAACCAGCCTCTAAAATGACCTCGGGCGGGCTTTTCCAATGGCCACACGTCTATTCCAGCTCTATGCGTTGAGAAAGTGAAGCTCCGCACTGCAGCCGATCGGCGTGAAGCCTGCGCAAAGTTGATGTGGGACATTTCTCACGTAATGGTGGGGAAGCTCAGGGGACCCTGCGAAATGCGTCGCCGACATGTGGACGCCATCGCCAGGCATGGATCAACCCAGGCATCTCGAAGTATGCCAGCTGAGCGCGGAGGAAATGCGGCTGCTCACCGAGGCTGTTCCCGCGCTTGAGGGCTGTTAGTCAATCGAGGACGAGCCGGCATTAACAGCGACGCAGCTGCGCTCACGGAAATCTGCAGAGAATTCCAGGCCCTTTCAATGGGAGGATCAAGGTACGCGTTCAGAGCCAGTCTACGAACATAGCATAACCTGAGCCAGTAGTATCGATGGTAAAATGTAGTCAGGATGATATTTCACGTAATCTTTGATAAAGAGCATACTTAGGATGTAGACTACCTACTCCCATTTCGAATCAGAGTGTCCCCGCCCCACTTAGCTTCTGAATCACACACCTTTTTTTGTATGTGCCCCTTTATAACGCGTGCTAACCTTCGACAATAACTTAATAATAATGCGTTAAAGCCTTTCTAATAAACGATTCGATTAAAATACGATATTCCGAAATTATTAAAGGGCTATTTAGTCCTGATCCGAAAGCTAAACATAAAAAACGTCTTATAATTATATAAAAATATAACTTATTAATTTATATAACTAAAACTAGCTTTTTTAAAGATAACCTAACTGTTATATTTAACGTTAATAAACGTATAATTAAATAATACCGAACTTAATATAAGGCTAAGGGGCAATTCCTTATTAACGGAATGGATCATTATTATAAGAAAACTTTAAAGTTATTTTCTTAAGCGTTTAACGTACGTATTATATATTATTACGCGTTATTCCGTTACGTATTACCCTGTTATACGTTATCTTAATTAATTAACCTTAATTATATAAAAATTATTAAAAAGAAATTTATAAATTTAACTTATATTTTAATAAAATATAATAATTTTTCGCTGATTATTATAATATACGCGTATTTATTTTTATAATTTCGGAATATTTAAAGATTATTAATTAAAATAATAAAAAATACAGATTTAAAGTTATATAAACGGATTTAAAATAACGGATATAATATTTTTATATTATTATTAAATACTTTTCGAATATACTTATTTTCATAAATAAATCGGATATTAATAAACGTAATATTAATTATTATTACGGTTAAATACTTAAAAGCTTTATTTTATTTTTTCGAAAGGTTAATTATTAATAAAAGGTTTTTAAAGATTACCAGTAAAGGGTTCTTAAAGGTTATTGTTACGGCCAGCATTAATATAACATGGTAACTAGTTTATTGGCGTTATAAACGAAAATTTTAAATTAAAAAAAAAGGAAAAAAAGGAAAAAAACGTAAAACTGCAAAATGCGTAAAGATTTACAAATATCCCCACTCTTTATATAGCAGGTAGCTAATTTATGTACTAGTTATTAGCTTTATATAACGGTTGCTAATCTTACGGTTTAATCGTAAGGCTGCCGTTATATTACCTACCCCCTTCCAGAAACTTGTATATAATTTTAAAAAATATGTAAGTTTTTATCAGTTATAAATACCGTTTTTTCTTTATTAATCCGGTTCTTATTTTTGCGGCCTTATTATTATCGGAATAATTTTTGTTAATTTCGTTAATAACCGTTACGCGTATTTATTCTTATAAACGGACCGGTAATTCGGATATTTTTAAATATTCCGTATGAAACCGTTTTATTACGATCGGGATATTTTTAAAGTTAATTACGGAATATTATATTTCGTTAAAATCGTAACCTTTTTATTTGGCCTGATATTATAACTTTTTATAACGTTTATTAAATTTTAATTATTCGATTTATCTTATTTTAAATTTTAATTTATTATTAATCTTTTTAAATAACGGTAATATTTAAATTTATTAAAATAATAGGTTATCGTTAACTTTACGTAACAAATTAACATAAAATAAATTAATTATTTTATAATTTAATAATAAATCGAAAATAAAATTATATCCGTATTTTTTTAAGATTTCAAAAAATTTTATTTATTATAAATTTAAACGGATAATCGATATTTACGTTACGAAAACTTTTTTATAAAAAAAGTTTTTATCGTTAACTTTAAAATTAATTAAATAACGTTTTTTATTAATTTATATTATTTAATATTTTTACGTTTTTACCGTAATTTTTTTTGTAAACGTTTAAATGTTTTTAATTCGTTTAATAATTATTAATATCCGTTAAATTAATTACATTTTTACTTTTATTATATTTATATTTAACGAAAATAAATTCCGGATATTTTTATTTAATATAACTTTTATTAAAATTATATGAATTAACGAATATTATAATAAATTATATACGAAATTTAATATTAATATATATATATTTTAATCGTTTTAATATTTATTAATATAAAAACGTAAATATTAATTTAATTTTTAATTTATTAATTCGATAATTATTTAAATTTATAAATATAAAACGTTTTCGTAACGATATTTTATACCGATAAATTCGTTTAATTTAACCAAAAATTAAAACCCGAATTATTTTATATTATCGTTAATTTAAATAATAAATATTTTAAGGTAACGATATAAATATCGGTAATATCGATTAATTAGGATTTTAATAATATTAAATTTTTTATTTAATAAAATTATTATAATTTTATTAAATTTATCGATAAATATTTATATATAATTATAACCGTAATAATTTTTCGGTATATTTTTTCCGTTAATAATAACGTAATTTTAAATATTATTTAAAATAAAATAAAAATAAAAAAGTTCCGGAATTTTATTTCGAAACGTTTTATTCCGACGGTAATTATAATAATTCCGGATATATTATTAAATATTTTATTTAAGCCGGAATTAAGTATATTTTTATATTAATATTTTAATTATTTTATTTTAATTAAAGTATATAAATATTTTAAATATGTAAATTTTGTAAATAAATACGGTACGGAAAAAAATACGGCCGTTAATTATTTTTTTAGGTATTATTAATTTGTTATTTTTTTTATTTAAATTTTACGTTTCGTTTTCGTAACGGATAAAGTTAATTAAATCGGTACCTTACGGAATATTTTCGATTCGGATTTTAATCGGTATTTCGTTAATAATAACGATAAAAAATCTTAATCGTTTTAACGCGTAAAAAAAACGCATTTATTTATAAAATATAATAAGATTTAATAATCGGTTATAATAAAAAAAATTTTAATTTAAAGTAATAATATTCAAAAATATAAATTATAACGAATAACTTTCGGTCCTAAATAAGATAAGCTTTTTTATTAAGGTTATAATTTTTAAAAAAATATTTTACGGGTTTTTATTCGTTATTTTATTATTATTACCAAATAATACTTTTAATCGTATTACGGAATACGTCCGTTTTTATTTTGGTCGGTTAATTAAATTAAAAAAAAATTAAAATTTCGTACATAAACCGTTTTATTTTTTCGAAAGCCCGTCTTTATTTAAATTTTATTAATAAAAAATTTTTTTAATAAACGGTTTAACAATTTAATTATATTACTTTTATAATAACAAAATATTTGTACGTAATTATAAAGTTTTATAAATAAACGGATTACGGTACGAAAATTAAAATTTTTAAATTTTTATTTTTAAATTACCTTAATCTTAATTAAATTGATAAAAACGTTTATATTTATTTTTATAATAATACTAAAATAATTTATTTTTTTAACGTTAAACCGGAACTTTTTAATATCTTTTTAAAAATTAACTTTATATAACCGGTAAATAATTTTTTTATAATATTTATATTATTTTTTTAAGGTTTAAATAAATTAATACGTTATCGGTATAAATATTTACGTAATAATTGAAAAATTCGTATAATTAAATATTAATAAACGATTATTATTAAATAAGGTTTATTTTAAATCCAAATAAAAATATTTTTTATTAAAACGTTTTTTAACGGATTTTAAATATTATTAAATATTCTGATTTAATAACGATACGAAATTTATAAAACACCTAAATAATATTAATTTTAATAAAACGTTTAACGTTTCGATAATTAAACATAATACCGTTAAGTAAAAAAAATTAAAATAAAATAATTTTTTAAATATAAATTCCTTTAACGGTAATTAATATAAAACCGGCGTTTTAATAAATATAATTTTAAAATAACAGAATTAAGATAATATTTTTTAGCATATATAACTTAATAAAGTTTATCTTTAATGATTTATTTATTACTTTTTTTTAACGAAAAATATTAAACGGACGTCCGATAAATTAAAAATCTTACGGCGGATATCGGCCGGTCGAATTCTAAAATTATATCATAACCGGGTCGGAAATTTCAAAAAAAAAAAAAATTTTCGAAAAAAACCTTTTTCAATAAGCAAAAGGTTTGAATAAAAATTCCCGGATTCATTTTACATATTTTGGATTCTTATCTTCGGGAAAAGGATTTTTTAGCCGTTATATATTTTTTATTTTTATAAAACGGTTAACGTTATAACGTTCGATTTTTTATTTTTTAAAAAAATAACTTTTTAAAGTAACCGGAATTTAATTTTTAATTTATTCGTTAATAAAACGATAATTACGTTATCCTTAATAATTTCCATAATAAAAATAGTCGGCTTGGTTAAAATAAAATCGTTTTCGGGTTTTCTTTATAAACGTTAAAAAATCTGGTATTATTTTTCAGCCTTTTTTATAACGCGGTCGTAATAGTTAACGTCTTTTTAAATTTTAAGGTCGACGTACCCGTTTAGCAGGTATCGGGTTAAAAGTTCAATCGCCGGTAAGAACTTGGCTAAAAATAAAAAATTATTAGGTTAAATAATATTTTTATTTTTATAATTTAATAATAAATTATATTTTCTTATTTAATCGAAATCGATAAAAATATCGTATCCGGTATTTATAATCTGGAAAATTTAATCGGGAAAATATCGTCCGTTAATTTCGAATATTATAATTATTTAAGTTTTTATTTAGCCGGCGGATTACTTCCGATAATTTTATAATTAAATTAATTCTTTTAGCCGGATAATACGAATTTATAATCGCTTTTTTGATTATTTAATAAAAAAAAGTTAATGAAAAGTCGGGTTTATATTCCGGTATTATAAAAAACGGTAATGTATAAATTAATCCCATTTATTTAAATTTATTTAATTTTAATAAAAACTTTACATTTTTTAGGGTTACTTATTTCCGTTATTATTAACATAAAAAAAATTAATATAAAAAAAAACTATCAAAAAGTTTTCTAACGGTTTTACTTTTTTTCCGATTTCGTTAAAACTGGACGAATTCTTTATTATCTTTACCGTAACGACCTTTTTTTATTCAAGTAATCATTAACCTTATATCCCGTTTTATTATAATTAAAATACGTACCGACTTTTTAATAAACCTTTTTCTCGGTTTTCGATAAAGGTTTACCGGTATTATTTAAAGTTTTCGGTTTGCCGGAATTATTATTCGAACGGGATTTTTTGTTTTTATTTTTCGGTTTATTATTATCAAGATCGTATAATTAAGGCTTACGTTTTTGCTAACGTTTTTTATAAGCAAATTAATTATTATAAACGGTTATAACGACGTAATTATAAAACTTTTCGTAAATAACGTTAAAATTACGATTATCTTTAAAAAGGTATAAATTAAAGTTTAAAAAAATTTATTCCTATAAAATTTATTTATATTTATTTTCGGTAATTTTAATATTTTAAACGAAAACGTTAAATTTAAAAATAAAATCGTAAATATCTTAATTTTTACCGGGCTTAAAAATAAAGGTACGAAAAGTTTTTTTAATAGCAAAAATTTAATTCGGGTTATAATACGATAATTTTAATACTTAAATTATTTCGATTACGTAAAAAAAGGTTATATAATCGATCGGTAATAAATCTTAATTATTTATTCGGGTTTTTTTTAAAAGATTTATTAAATAAACCATACGAATTTTTTCGTTTTAAAAAATCGGTTCGTTTATTTCGAACTTATTTATAATTTTACGGACCTAAGCGTTAAATTTAATTTTATTACCGTTAAATTTAACCGGATCGTTAATATAAGCTTTCTTTTTTTAATTATAATTAAAATTCGTATTATTATTTTTTGTAAATTTGTAAAAAACGGGCCATACCGTTATACCGGTAAAACGAAACGTATTAATATTATCGAAAATGTTATTAATTATATTTTCCCGATAAAAATAATTAACGTCGTCGGAAAAAATAAGGGAATAATAACTTTATGCGGCCTAAAAATAAATAATTTCGTTACGAAATCTTTTAAATTTTCTTTAAACGTTCTAGTTATCGTTAACTATTCTCCCTCGAGGAAACGAGACCGTGTAGATAATTGGATAAAATGATAGATTGCTATCTTAATTCCTATGCTTCATCCCATCCCTTTCGCAGAGCTAGCTTTTATTTACGTCGATTCTTGTCAGAATTCTGGAGGTTCTTCGTAATCCGGAACAGCTGGGTAAATTATCGTTCGTAATCTTTTTTACATTATTCTAAAATTTAAATTTTAAGATTTTTAAATCCGTTATTATTATTATTTTCCAGTTTTCTTAATAATATTTTTATAGTATTTATATTTTTCGGTATAAGTATTACTAAAAATCGATTACCGTTATTTTCGTAAATTAAATCGTATCCGAAAATTAAAAACCGAATTCGGTTTTTTTGAAACAAGTTTTTTAAATCGACGGTACTATCGATCGTTTTAATCCGTCCGGTAATTTTATGGGGGCTTTAAATTATAAATAAAACGATTTCTTAATAAATCCTTTCGTTACGGATTACCGGTATGGTATAGTTAGAATGGCGCGGTATGTTTAGTTATCTTAATAAAGCTGTGGGAATGATTAAGGTTAAAGTTTTTAGCCCCTTTCCTAGCTGACATTTAACATTTTTAGCCGTAAAATTGGTAAGGGTTCGTATAACCTTTTATGCGTACTTAAGGTTTACTTTTAAGGTTTATCGTTAAGGTTTATTCTTAAGGTTTATCCTTAAGGTTTATCTTTAAGGTTTATTCTTAAGGTTTATTATAACCAGCTGGTATAAGGTTTATTAAAATTGAAGCTTATCAGTAATTACGTATTAGTTTGCTTTAAAGTAAGGTTTTATGGAACTGAAGTATATAATCTATCTTAACCGTAAAAACTATTAATCAGTTATCGTGTTCGAAGATACTGGGTATAGTATTTATCGTATGAATTATATATGTAATGATTTTCTGTATATTTGGCTCAGCCTGGAAAATAAGGCTTGAACTTATATCAACCTTGTATCGTTAACTATTTCGTCGATCAGCTATTTATCAGAATCGGTTTTTAAATAGTTATAATTTTAATTTTAATTTAGTAAAATTTTTATTTTTAAACATTCGGTTTCGTTTTTCGGTACGTTATTTTTTGCCGTTTTTTTAAGGTATTCGTCGTTTTCCGTACTTTCGATTTTACCTTTAATTAATTTAAGTCGTTCCGAACGTTAACTGGTTAATAAATAATTTTTCCTAACAGATATTTAGTTTTAATGCTGGTTAATCTGGATTTTGGTTTTGGGTCTGGTTTAAAACGCGTTATTTTTCGTCGTAACGTTTCGACATGAAAAAAATATGATACCTTATTTATTAATCGCTAAATTAGCGAAAACAGAAATAAAGCTTAAAATAATATTACGGCCAGCATTAATATAACATAGTAACTAATTTATTGGCGCTATAAACGAAAATCTTAAGCTAAAAAAAAGAAAAAAAAAAGAAAAAAAAAGAAACGTAAAGCTGCAAAATGCGTAAAAATCTACAAATATCCCCACTCTTTATATGGCAGGTAGCTAATTTATAAGGCAGCTGTCAGCTCCATATAACGGTTGCTAATCTCACGGTTTGATCGTAAGGCTGCCGTTATAGTTATAAGCATAAATATTTTATAACGTTATAATTTCGAAAAGCCTTAATAAAGGGATTATTTCTAAAGCAGGTTAATTATTACGGAATATGGTTATTAAAAAGCAACGAACGTTAATATTATATAAAGAAAAAAGATTTTAAGCTTATTACGTTATTAAAAAGTTTAAGGATAAAATCGGGTTAAGGTTAAATTTTTTTTCGAAAATTATAGTTATATATAAAATTTAAAAAGAAAACTATTAATCAGTTATCGTGTTCGAAGATATTGGGTATAGTATCTATCGTATGGATTATATGTATAATGATTTTCTGTATATTTAGCTCAGTCTAGAAAATAAGGCTTGAACTTATATCAACCTTGCATAATTTCGTAATTAAATTCGTAATATTATATAAATTTTTTAAATTAAATAAAGTATGCCGAAAACTATATTTATATTTATTTTATAATTTTTCGTTAATATATCTAGTAACGCCTTAATTAATAAATTTAAACAAACTTTCCTTATTTTAAATATTTTCGTATAACAATTATTAATATATTATTAAAATCCTTAAAAATTAATAATTTAAATAACGTTTTATATTTTCTTAAATCATTTCTTTAAAGGCCTGACGTTAATAATAATCTTAATAATATTAAGGGATTATGTACATATATATAAAAATATAAGTTCGAAAATTTTTAACAAAAATATCGTTATTTAAAACTGTTTCGTTTTCCGAAGGGATAGTTTTAAAAAGTGTAACTTTAAAAGGTTCGTTTTTTAAAAAGAAAATTTGGAAGGTTCGAAAAGATTCGTTTCGAAAAGTTTTATTTTCGGAAAACTTATTATCCCTAGTTTTAAAATCGGTTTTATTTTTTAATTTTTTTATATCCGTAGTACCTTTAATTATAAAGACGCTTTCCGAATTTTTTTTAATCTTTTTTTATATCTCCGGTAACCTTAATTTCGGGTTTTTTAAGGTTTTTAATTTCGGAAATAATTATTTATTATTTATTTTTACCTTTATTTTTCAGACGTATCGCGTAATTAACCCGGAAAGATATTTTCAAATATTTGTTCGTAATTTTATCGATTTAAATTAACCTTAAAAAACGCGTACGGCCCGGTAACTTAATGTTATAACCTAAGGGCTAGGCTTAAAGACAAACGGTCAGAAAGCTTGAAACTTGTTTCCGACGTGGGTCCCGGGTTACGTAACTGGCTTAAAGGTTTTAAAGGCCTTAGCGTTTTAAGCCCCTTAAATCTACGATAAGCTTAAAAGTTTTAATAAGCTTAAAGGTTTAAGCCGTTTAAATACCTTAAGTTAAAAGTAATATATATACGTTCGTTATTTTTTTATAATTTAAATAATACCAGCTTATAATATAACTTAATTACTTAAATTATTTTTAATATTTATTATTATTAAACGTAGTTATATTTTTAATTTATTATTTAAATTTTTATAATATTATTATTAACATAAACGGTACGATTAAAATTTAATAATTAATTAAATTAATTAACCGTTATACGTTATAAACTTTTATTTAATAATATAATTAAACTTTAAATAATATGTTATACCGTTAATATATTAAATATTTAAAAACTTACCATATAATAATATAAAAATACGATTAAAGATTTCGAAAAAATCATTTAACGTTTTAAGGTTTAAATTAATATTATCCGGATTAACGAAACCAAAATTAAGCCCAAAGAATCCAAACCTTACAATAAAAAAATTAACGAATAAAATTTCCTTATTTAAATACGTATTTATTTCCGTTTCGAAAGGATTATTAATAAAGCTAATAAGATTTTTACAGTTACGGCGTTCCTTAAAAAAACGTTTTAAATTAATTTAAACTTATTTTACGAAATTATTTAAAAAATAAAAAACTAAACCAGCAGCAAGTTACCAGGACCGTTTTTTAATATTATATTAATTTCGAAAAAAAAATTTAAAATTTAATTTCGGAAATTTAAACAAAAAAAACCGTAACGTACGAAATTTTCGATTTAAAATAAAAAAAATTAACGTTTAAATACGTAATAACGTTCAAAAACCTTATAGTTAAAATAAAATAAGTAAACGAAAAAAACGATACTTTAATGGATATTTTTTATAAAAACTTAAAAAATAACGTTAAAAATAAAATTATTAAAATAATATATTTTGTTACCTTAAATAAATATATTATAAAAGATATAAAAATTAACAACCGATAATAAAAACGATAATAAAAACGAAAAAAAAAAATATTTTTAAACTTAAATTTATAAAAACTAATTAAAATAAAAAACGTAATAAGTTTTTTATTACTTATAAAATAATACCAGAACTTATAAAGTTAAAGATAATATAAAAAAGAAATTAAAACTAAATTAAATATTATAATTACGATAAAACAGGTTATATTAAAAACTAATATAAAACCTTTAAAAAAATAACGTAACGATTAAATCCCGGTACCCGAAAAACGATCAAGGTATAAGAATAATAAGGCTATAACTTTTAACATAATTAAAAAAAATCTTAATTTACCCTTAAAAAGACGAAAAGGTTAGGAAAAATTAAGATATTTTCTTAAGCCGTACTTATACGATAACGTACCGTTACGTCCGGTTTAATAGTTATTTAATAATTACGAAAATATAAAGAATAAGGAAAATTAACGCTAAAAAGATTAATATTTCGTACGTAACAAAAAAAATAATAACGGCAGAAATAATAAAAGCTAAGTAAATAAATTAAAAAGTGTTAAGGTTAAAACGAAGCCTTATAACTAAAAAACCCCGATCGATATAAAAAATTATACGTTATTTATTATAAAAAAACTTATTACTTATAATACGAAAAATAATAAAAATATATTTAATAACGAATTATGCGTATATATAAGTAAAGATTTATCTTTTATATCCGAATTAAAAATAATCTTAAAAACTAAAGATGGTACAGGTATTTACGTATTATAACCATATAAAACGATATTAACATTATTATAACGTTAAAAAAATTAACTAAAAAGAAAAAGTTATTCCGAATAAAACCTTATATATTATTATAAATAATACGAGCATAAAACGCGAAAAAAATGGGTTTATTAAATAATAATAAAGGCCTAACGAAAAATGGTAAATAACTTATACTTCTGACGTACCTATACCAACAACCCCGAAAAAAGAATTTAAAAAAAGAAATCGGAAAACGTTTAGTAAAAATAGCCTAATATTATACCTAGTATTAAAAACGCCAAAAGTATTAAAACCAACCGATAACGATAACAGACGAGGAATAGATTATAGTAATAAACTGGTCGGAAAAAGCCGAAACCTTTAAAAAAACAAATTATTAATATAACAAATTAAATAAAAAAACATAAAAAATATTTTCGAACTGAAAGTTGAATTACGCCGATAAAAAAGGTAATTAAAGTAATTATAAACATAAACGCTAAAAAAAACGTTACTTATAAAAAAATTATAAGCTAGCAAAAATAAAAAAGTTAATATATATCCCTTAAAAAAACTTTATATACGATAATAATAAAAATTTTTTAATTAAAATACGAATTAGAAAAAAATAATATACCGTTATAATAAATTTCGGAACTGACCCGAATTATATCAAACCAAAAATAATTAACAAATTTCGCTTATTATAAAAAAATAAAACCGAAGTTTACGAAATTAAAAATATAAAAAATATTAAATTTACTTATGATAACAGATAAGTTAACCGCAAAATTAATTATTTCGAAATATATATTTAAGGATGAAAATAAACCATTAATTTCGATATTATTTTAATATGGAATTATAATATAATTTTCGGCAAAAGATAATTATATTAATAAAACCTTTTAATTCAGTAAAAAGCTGGCCAGATAAAGTTTATTTTATTTTTTATCGATAAAAAAAGTTTAAAAAAAAGTTTTATTATTTAACCGATAATAACGATGGTAAATATAAGTATAAGGATACGATAAAAACCTTATTATTTAAAAGAACAAAATAAATATAAAAAAAAGGGCAAAATAAATATATACGACGCGTTATTACTATAATTATAATACGGTTATACGAAATAAACGATAATTTATAATATTAATTTTAAAAATTAAAAGAAGCAATTAAAATATTACCATAATATTATAAATATAAACGATTCTTTAAAAAATAAATCAAAATAAAATTATTAAAATATAATAAATAAAATTACGAAAAAATTTTTAAAAATAATAAAATAATTATTTTTTACCTTATATATAACTTAAATTAACAAAACTTATACGTATTATAAAAATACTTCGAAAATAAGTTATATAAAAAATATATTAAATATTTTAAGTTACCGGCGGAATACCTTATATTTTTCGTATTTAAAAAATTAAAACGTTACGGTTAATAATCGATTATTAATAATTAAACGATATTATAATTAAAAACCGTACATTTTTACCTTTAATTATTAAAAAAAAACTATGAAATAAGTAATTTATTATTTTAAACTTACGAAACGGATATAATTTAATTCATATTAAACTAAAAAACGAATAAAAAATAACTTTTAAAACTAAATACGAATTATACAAATATTTAATAATACCTTTTAAACTTATTAATATATTTATAACGTTTTAAAAAATAATTAATTACGTACTATATAAATATTTTAATATTTTTATTATTTATTATCTTAATAATGTTCTTATTTATTTAAATTCGAAAAAAAAGTATAAAAAATACGTCCATAAAATTCTTTAAATTTTATAAAACGTTAAAATTTTTATTAATGCCAAAGAAAAGCGAATTTTATAAGCAAAAAATGCCGTACTTAAAATACGTAATTATTTCCGGCCATATTAAAATAAACCTTAAAAAAATAATAGTAATTTAAAAATAAAAAGTATTTATTATAATTATTTAAATTTATGTTTTTTATAAATTTATTAATTATTACCGAAAATTTATTTATAACTTTAACAAAATTATAATATTTTTATCTAACCTAATTAAAAAAAACCAAATTTTAATAAATAACCGAAATAAAAAAATCTTTTAAAAAATTAAAAATATAATTATTAATAAATTAATATTAATTATATACGACTTAAATCGTTCTGTAAAATTAAAAACCGATATTTTAAGTTATACGTTAAGTATAATAATTAGATATAAAAATAATTAAGGTAATTTATTGTTACAGTACAGGAACAGGGGTTCCTGTCTTAGAGAAACCAGCCTTTGGAGTCTGGCGCAGGCTCCAGGCGGCTAAACTTCGGAGGAGGAAAAGCTTGGCTTTTCCCGCCAAGAACTAGGTGATCTAGGTGATCTAGGTGATCTGCCAGATCACATAGATCACATAGATCCCAGATACACTTATTAAAATTCGAGATGGATATAATAATCGGTTTCCTTTATAAATAGCACCTATCTAGTTTTCGTTCCTTAGTTATCAATCTAAGTTTTTAATCAAAGGTAACTGTACCGTTTTTTAATTAAGAAAAAAGTCCTGCAAATCTTTTTAACGAACACCCCATTTATTAAGCTATTGTTACCTACAAATCAAGAACCCCCATTTCGGATATTGCTTATACCTCCAGGTGGATGTATAACAGGTTCGTTATATTTATACTTTATTATATTTTATTTTTACAAATTCAAAGAAACCGAATTAAATTATGTTATTTTAAATAAAGAAATTTAATTATTATTAAAGTTTTTAAGAAATTTATATTAAGTTAAGGTATATATAAACCGTAAAAACCTTATCCGGTTTATTATTATCCGAAAATTAACAAAACGATAAATCCGTTACGGAAAATATTTTTCGGAATTTAATTTCGTTATTATTTATAAAAAAGGATTAAAAAATAATAAAACGGACGTTTTTAACAAACGGCCGGATTTGGAAAAAGAATTTAAGGTTTTATACTAAATATTTAACCTAATAAAAAAAGATATATAAAATTACGGCAAATTGTAATAATCAGAAAAATAATACCTAATTTATACCAAAAAATTTAATAATATAACGATTAATTATTAAAGGATAAAAAAACCGATAAAATTTAAATATTAAAAAATTACCAGAAAAGATTAATACGCGAAATATACGAATACTAGTTATATAAATACCTTAAAATTTATAAAACGTTAAAATAATTATAACGTATATATTACTTTCTGAAAATAAAAGTAGTAATTAAAAGACTTTTACGAAAATATAATTTATGTAACAAAATTAAAATACAACGTTATAAATTATACGGAAAATTATAACTATTATTAATTATAAAACGACTATAAAATTTAATTATTTTCGATTATATTATTAAACTAGTATTATTAAAAAATTTAATAACGGGTATATATTACGATAATATTTTTATAATTATAAATCGATTTATAAATTTTTTTTTATTATTTAATAAAAATATAAACGTAAAATAATTAACGCATATTTTTTTCAAATATATTATTAATATATATAAACTTCCGATAAAAATCGTATTTAATAAAAATATTATATTTACTTTAAAATTTTAATAAAATTTTATAAGATAATTAAATTTAAATTATAAACGGAAAATTAAATAAAAAGAATTAATTAAATACTTAAAATTTACTTACGGTATTACGTTAATTATAAATAAAATAATTAGGTTAAAAAGTTACTTATAATTTAATTAACATATAATATAAATTATTACGAAAATATTTAAATAATATTAATTAACATTAACTTTAATTTTACGTTAAAAATTTACCGAAATTTATAGAAAAAAAATTTATTTAATATTAAAATATTTTTTATTTTAAAATAATTTAAATAATTATATACAAAAATAAAAATAAAACTTAAATTCGTACGTATTAAAATGGTGCAGGGTGCAGGGCCTAGGATGTGGGTCCACTGATCAGTTAGTCAGCACCACTTATATATTTCTAGGAGCTCTTTTCGCCGGGCGCAACCCCGGAAACACTTACCACTTAGACACCTACTTATCATCATCAGACAGACTGGTCGTAATACCAGATTAATTACATTAACTTCAATTTTCTCCAGAACCCTGGGCTCACTCGTAACACTCTCTTTAATTTCGTACTGATCAGAACTGACTCTGTCCCGCCCCATTTCAGAATTTAAATATAAAAATATTATAACTAAAGAAAATTTAAAAAAATTAATTTTTTAAGAAAAAAGAATTTAATTACCAAATATATTTAAATTAAACGGCCTAATAAAAAACTTAATTTTAAGTATATTAAACCGTATAAAGTTATAAAAAAATTTAAAAAATAATTATTAATTGAAATTATTTCTTAAAGTTAAGCTTTATTTTATTTTTTACGTTTCCTTATTAAAATTAATAACGGATACGATTAAATTTATATAAAATAAAATAAAAAGGTAATAAAAAACGTATTAACATAAAAAGTATTAAAAATTTCGAAACTAAAAAAAGGACGGAAAAAATTAATATTGATTTTAATAAAAAAATTATTTAAAATTAAAAAATTTTATAAGAATTTACGAAAAACCTTACGGAAACCTAATGCCTACCGAAAGATTTTTACCAGTAATACCGGAAGCGTTAGGATTAAATATATTCCAGTTTAATAACTAATTAACGGAAAAAACAGCTTATATAAAAACGGCTAGTTTGGTTTTTAATTATTATTACGTTTTTTCCAGCCGTTTAAACTTTTTTATCGTTTCTGTATTTTAAATATTACGACGTAATATTTTAATTCTGTAACGGTATAAAATTTTATGTTATTTTTGAAAACGGTTCAATTTATTAACGGTGGAATAAAAAACTTTTCGCGTTTATTTTTTTCGCGCTTTAACCGGTTTTTTTTTAAAAAAAATCGTTAATATTTAAAAATAAAAAAATTAAGTAAATTATAATAATTATTATATTTAACATAACGAAAATATTTTCCGGAATTGGAATAAACCTTTTAAACCTTTTATTTAAATTTATAGTAAAAATACGAAATATAAAAAAATTTAATAAAATTAAAAGTGTTAATTTATTTCGATTAAAACGTTATTACGTTTAAATAATTTTTATTTTTTAATACGGTTAAATATAACGACCAAAAAATTACTTATTAAATAAATATAAGAAATAAATTAATTTTTAAAAGTAAAAATCCCGGAAAAAAATTATATTATAATTTAAAAACTAGGCTTAAAAATAAACGGTCGGAAAACTTAAAATTTATTTCCGACGTAAGTTCCGGATTACGTAATTAATTTAAAAATTTTAAAAATTTTAACGTTTTAAGTTTTAATAAACTTAAGAATTTAAGTTACTTAAATACTTTAAATTAAAAATAATATATATATATATATATATATATTCGTTATTATTTTACAGTTTAAATAATACCAGTTTATAATATAACTTAATTATCTAAATTATTTTTAATATTTACTATTACCAGACGTAGTTATACCTTTAATCTATTACTTAAATTCCTACAGCATTATTACTAACATAAACCGTACGACTAGGGTTTAATAGTTGGTTAAGCCAGTCAGCCGTTATATTTAATAAAAGATTCGGTTAAACTAATTTAACTTTCGTAATATAAAACTTAAAAAAAGAATTAAATTAATTAAAGAAATTATTAAGAATAAATTTACGAACAAAAAATATTTATAAAAGTTTCGTTTTCTGTTATTATAGTTGTTATTATATTGTTATCGAAGGGCTATAAACGTTCTAAAAGAACGCATACAAAAAAGGTGCGTAATTCAGAAGCTAAGTGGGGCGGGGACACTCTGATTCGAAATGGAAGGACTTCTTATCCTTCCCCTAAAAGTCCTTTTCCGTCAAGATCTCCCCAGCCAAAATATTCCTTATGTAAGTCTTTTTAATCCCTCCGCAATCCCCTCGGATCTTCTTATACACCTCCGCTAATAAAACTTTTTTTCCGTTAAAATTTATCGTATTATTAAAAACTTTTTAAATAAGTTTAATTAGTTATTATTTAATAAATATAATATAAGAAATATTACTTAAAATTTAATAATATTATTAAATAAACTTTATAATATATAACGGTTAACGGCTTAATTAATTATTAAACTTAAATCGTACGGTTTATATTAATAAAACTTTTATAAAAATTAAATTAATAAATTATATATTTAATTACGTTTAATAGTAATAAATGTTATAAATGTTATAAATATTATAAATGTTATAAATGTTATAAATGTTATAAATGTTATAAATGTTATAAATGTTATAAATGTTATAAATGTTATAAATGTTATAAATTTTATAAATGTTATAAATGTTATAAATTAATATTATTTAATTAAAAATAATTAAATAAATTATATAAGATT